>OMLP01000480.1:44435-71265 GCA_900302685.1 Spondyliosoma cantharus | reverse complement strand
CAGCATGTGTTCCATCTTTCACTCTCATTAGGGGCTGCTGACCTACTGTGTTCACATCACTGCTGCGGACCTTTAACAGACAGACACAGAGTGAAGCCTAAACGCTTAGGTAGAAACTTACATAGGGCTGAGTAGAGAGTATAGCGTGCCAGTTAAAGTTTGAAACAAGTGAAAAATGATGAGCTACACAGTCAGCATGTAAATTAAAGTAACTGCCACAGCACTGGGCATCATAAAAAATCCACAAGTTGCAGTGTTACTAACAAAAAAGTATCAACAAAACTCACACAAATAACAGATGACCAACATAGAAAATACTATGTGAAGGCATATGGCCGCAGAACAATAAAAAACTGCTGACTTTCAAATTCCACTAATTGCGTGAAAATAAAACTGTGTAAGCATCTTGGGCTGTTTTACACTAGGAGGTGTTATAAATTTATTAGAGGCAGAGTGAGCTAACAGCCCTCTCCATCCCTCTGATCCCAGCTGGTACGGCCGCCCACACTCCTCTGCCAGCCTCAGAGACAAGACGGAGAGGGAGAGAAACAGAAAGCGTCCATTTATCTGAGTTATATCTCTGACATTAACGCTTCTTCCTGCTGGTTCGCTCGGCACCTATTCAAAGCGCACGTTCAATTAGCCTCGTGCCTGGTTTCACTTGCTTTATCAATTCATTCCCTGAACGATAGCCACTGTGATTACATTTACAGCAATCGATCATGATATAGAAAGCCTGCTCATATTAGCCCGATCATTAGTGTTTCTAACACATTGTTTACTTTCCTAAGATGATTTGAGCGTAGGAATATTGTTGTGGGCACTTGAAAACAGTGAGCTAAAAGCAGGAACATTGAAATAAAATCTGCTGAGCTTCCGCAGCTAGGTCACTGTCAAAAAGATGGCCTATATACTGTATAGTACAGTTGTGGTAGATTCACTCCAGCTGAAACAAAATTCTGCCTCTAAGCAGGCAAAATCTCTCCTCATGTGAAAAAACAGAAAATGTTTTTTTTTTACTGTTCAATCAGTCAGTCAGGAGCTGCTATTAAATGTAGATTACTAATACAGATGGTGCATAGCAACTATCAGCATCACCATCTCCTATTAATTCCATGACGACACTAAGAGAGAGCAGGATGGTGAGGGGTTACCATGGTAACATTCTTAGTACCCCTTCCTACACTCCCCACCCTGCGTGTTTGGGAGCCCTGTCGGTCCAGACGAATCAGACGGGGCTAACTGTGACAGCAGTAAAAATGTTAAAGGCCTAATTCACAAGACGAATTGTTCAGTCTGTCTTTTATGATGATAGATGGCAGAATCAGGCTTCAATCTGTGGAGGCTGTGGTGGCTCCCATGAGGAGAGTTGATCCGGCACTAACAAAGCCACGGAATTACAGTTTCATGAGCAGGGCGGCAGAGAGGCCCTCAAACAGCATCTTGAACATGCCCGCATATGAACAAAGACTCAGATTATTAGGGCGAATGTTCAGACGGAAACCCTCTGCACATTTGAGATGGGAAGATTTGGATTGACCCTCTAGGTGACATTCAAAGTTTGTCAGAGCAACCGCGTGCCCATACATCATCCAGGAAATGAACTATTTTGGAGATATTTTCAATCACCTACCCCTAGAGAGTCCAGGAGGCGAAAAAAAGTGAGGGCCACTGTTGATCAGACTTGTCCTTGAAGGGTTTATTTATATAGGCTACCTGAGACAGGAAAGGGAGCAGAGCAGCAGACTGTAGCCAAGGTAAAGACACATCTGTCTGAAAGGGAACATTTATCCTCAGCCTGCTGATAAAAGTGGACGAGATGCATGGAATGTAACTAAGTACATTTACTCAAGTACTGTACAGTTGAGGTATTTCTAGTATAAATCAGTATTTACATTTTCTGCTTCTTTATACTTCCACTTCACTACATTTTGGAGGAAATGTACTTTTACTCCACTAGCTCTGCCAAGGAGGTTATGTTTTCAAATACGTCCGTTTGATGGTTGGTTGGTCAGCAGGCTCACACAAAACCTACTCAACAGATTTCCACAAAACTTGGATGGAGGATTGGTTCGCGGCCCAGAATAGACCTCATTAACTTTTGGTTGGATCCAATTAAGGAATGGATGCATAATTTTGTTTTTTCCTCACTTTCTCTTACATTGCAATTTTTTTCTACAATTTCACCAGCCTCCTCCATTATTAGGGAATAATGTGTGGATCTTGATACAAAATAGGTGTGTGCATTTTGGAGGCTGCTATCTGTAATTGAGTATAATTTGATGCAGGTCCAAGTAAAAATCAAGATCTAGCAGATTTGTATATGTTTTATTTGATACTGGATTAAGCTTAATTGAATCAAAGGGGACTGTTGGTCATTGGTGGAGGTATGTGCTGTACTGAGTGCCGTTCCTTATAGCACAAGGTTCATACTGTTTTACTTTTGTTTATATTTGGCGGACCCTGCCACCTTCTTAGCTTCAAACAGTGTTCTGGGGACCAAAATATTTCTGGGTTTGTATTATCACCTCATTAATATTGTAAATATAAAAATTCTGAGTTTGAATTTCTTCTCCAAAATGACACAGCGCCCCTTTAAGTGCATTGATTTTCATAAAATTACTTTTGATACATAAGCAATTTAATATCCAATGCTTTAAGACTTTTACTCAAGCACTATTCTATTTCATTTAACACAGGTATGATTTATGGGTACTTTAAAAATCTTCATTTATTATGTTAAAGCGTACACAAAATGTGTGAAATACAGTGTATATTGCCTGTTTTGAGAGGAAGAATAAAACTTTACCTTGTCACCACTGTGGCCTTCGGGCTCGGTGGTATCCAGTTCAGACCCAAGCTGGCTTTCCTCTCCTTGGTGCTCATCAGCCAGCCGATCTGCACTCTGAGTGTGGCTGATGCTGCTCTCTTCACACATTGCATCACTCTTCTCTTGTATTGCAGAATCAATCTTTCCCTCTTCCACAAGTCCCTCTGCTTCTGATGTTCTCTCCTTTGAAGTGACCTGTTTTTCTCCCTCTCCATCCTCTGGCTGTGACTCCACAAATGTTCTCTGACTCTCCTCTTTCTCCTCTGGTAGTTGTTCTAAAGTTTCACTCTCTGCCTCCATTGCAGCAGTTGATATATTTGTCTGGGTTACTTCTGACGAGTGATTTCCTGCACCGCCATCATTTGTCTCTTGGTCCTCGACCTCACCGTGGCCTTCTGTATGCATGTCCTCCTCTTCTTTTCCTTCCATTGTGTCTGTTTTGTCTTCATCTTTAACGTCAGGGTCGTTCGACTCATTCTGGGGAAATCCGCGTTCATTTATCTCCTCGGTTTCTTCATTTTCAAGA
The DNA here is from genome assembly GCA_900302685.1 of Spondyliosoma cantharus. Taxonomy (NCBI): domain Eukaryota; kingdom Metazoa; phylum Chordata; class Actinopteri; order Spariformes; family Sparidae; genus Spondyliosoma; species Spondyliosoma cantharus. The sequence goes on along the minus strand of OMLP01000480.1, from coordinate 67,909 downwards.
TCGGTTTCATGCTCCGGGCTCTCTGCTTCTGCCTCGCTGGTGGGCTGATGTGACAAGCCGATGGTTTTAACACCTAACAAATTACAGTCAACGGTTTCCACCTTCTCCTTCGTTCCATCAGATGCCTTGTGTTGACTTTCCATTTCCTCTCCTTCAGGGTTAAGTTCCTTTTCAGCTCCCACCGTTTCAGGTTCATCATGGTCTTGTGTACCTGATATATTTTGGTCTGTTGCTGCTGCACTCACTTCCTCAGATTCTTCCTCCTGTTGCATTTCCAATATATTAGTGTTTAAGACCTCTGGCTGTTTCTCCCCAAATGTTGTATTCTGCTGAGCCTCTGGAACATCTTCAAAGCTTATCTCAACAAATGAATCCTCCTTTGGTATAACATTACTGTCTAAATCACCCTCTATATGAGTTAAACTTTCATGTGTTCCCCCAGAAGGAGTCTCAGTCTCTCTTCCTTCTTCCTCCTTTGCTTTTTCTGCCTGGTCTTCTGCTACTTGTTGATTGTCTTGCACAACAGTTTCTTCAGGCTGGGGCTTTGAGCTTTCCTCTTCAATGACAAGTGCATTATCTTCAGCAGTGGCTCCTTCCACTGTCCTCTCTGCTCCTACAAGCTCTGTAGCACACACATCTACATCAGCTAGCCCAGAATACGGATAGACCTCCACCGGTTCTTCAACTTCCGTTTTTTCATCTACTACCGAGTCTACGATCTCTTTATCCTCAGCTGCAGTCTCTAAACCCTCACTTCCCTCGTCTTCCACTGTTCCTAACTCCTGAGCACACACATCTACTTTTGAAATCCCTCTGAACGAAGACAAGTCAGTGGGGCTGCGATATTGTTCACCAGCTGTCCTGCCAACTTGATCAAATGTTGTTGAGTCGTCCTCTTCTTCTGTCCCACTCAGTTCATCTGACTGTGCATCTGCAGCTCGGAGCCTTTTCACTGATTCCTCATCTGAAAGTCCCTTTTCCGTTGAAATAACATGTTCCTCTGTAATATCACGTTTTTCGTTTTCTTCTCCTGTGCTTTCAGTTAACTCAGCCACTTCAGAGACATTATGTTGTGTGGCGGAAAGATTTGAGGCTTCTGCTGAATGAATGGATTCATCTTCAGTTTGGAGCTCATCTGATTTTTCTCTAAACAGAACATCAAAATGAGACATTGAGGGGATTATTGTGACTTGAGTGATGCCAAACAGAACAATGTCATAATGCCTTTATGACACTCATCTGGAACCTGTGACTGTCTTCCTGCAGCTCTTCAGTCTTGCCTTTTCCTCTCACCCTTGACACTGTTAACTTGAAAGCGCCTTCATCACTGAGCAGAAGTTCTGTGGTAGTTCAAGGCCTCTATTCCACAGTGTATTTTTGCTTTAAAGGGTCTTTACATTGACCTGTCTGAAAAGCTGAAGCATGACATAGGACGATTCTATTCACAATCAAGTAATTCTTAGAAGTGATTCTTATAAGCTTATAATTTACACTTACTACACAGTACTATTCACACTAATTTACACTGTTTTATGTATTTTGTTTTGCATGTGCTTTGCTCAATGTACAGTCTTGCTGTTCCATTTTAATTCATTTTAATGTGTCTATTGTAGCTTCCATTACACTTGGCCAAGGGCTGAATTTGAAAATGAGCGAGGATGCCTAAACTGGCATATTTACAGGAATGTCCTTAATGTGCAATGTCCCTGTAACTCTTAAACATTTTTTTTTTTTTTAAACAACACTTTCAAAGAGGTTGGGACAATTGGTGCACTGTCTGTCCAAGCCTCATAGCAGGTGTAGTTGCTGAGTGATTGTGCTGTAGGATAATTGCAGCTATGCAACAACGGCCTCTACAGAAAACCTCACACAATGACTCTATATTGAAAACTTTTAGTAACATAAAACAAATGATATCTTATTCTCATTTCTCATCTTCACTTGTCCCTGAACTATTCTCTCCCTCCTGTTCATCCTCTCCCTCTCCTGTTGATCCTCCTGGCTGTTAATAGTTCATACGTTGAGACTCACTTAGAAATGGTCACATCTGCTGCAGGCTCTTTTTCAGGACTAGCCTGTTGGGGAAGAATTACAACAAAGGTGTCATGGTAAATGAATAGAGACACACTGAAAAACAGAGAAAAGATTTATAGGTATGGTAAGAAGTACAGTAAGGTTGACCTATTACCCCAGTAGTCTTGAATGCATGGTTGTTGTAGAACCTATCTTCCAGTTTAGCAGCCCACTCAGCAGGGTCCATGCCACTATCTACAAGCAAAATTAGAAGGAAAAAAAAAACATTATAATAACTTGACAGCCTTTAATGGCTTTGGTGTCATTTTACAACATACAACGTTGCAGTTACCTTCTCTTTGTTTGAGAAGAGCATCAAAGTACAGTGCAGCATATTGAGGGATGTCTTCAGGCTGGTCTCGCAGGACTTCTCGGGCCAGTTTCTCCAGGATGGTACCAAAACCTCGCGGGACCCGCAGGTGAGTGTTGGAGAAAGGCACTGACATTTTTTTTTTTTTTTTTAAATATCTACCGTGACAGCGGGGGATATCTGACCAGGAGAAGTTTTTTGCTTTCTCTTGTACTTTCTTCTCGATGTGTAGCGTAGACGTGCAGGGACGCTAGCTAACACTGGGCACTTTATACAGACAAGCTAACTTTAACTTTACATTTGTAGTTAAGCGGCGAGGTTGTCGTCTCAAAACAACCAAAGTGCTTAATGGATATATTCACAAAGATTAAGAAAATATCAAAACACAAGTTAGTAGTCACACCTGTTACCTGAATTAATTGCAGTTCGTATCCACCTTTCGTTTTGAATGCTACAGCTAGCTGGCTAACCACTTGTTGATAGCTGTTCCTAGGCAACGATTCTAACTACGGACACTGACGAGGCTCAAACATCATAAAGCTCACAAGACAGAACGGCTTTATTTTTAATTAATGCGGGTTCGTTATAAACACAGAACACAAAACAACGAATATTGATAAGTAGCATAAGTATAAAAAGCATTACATTTATATACAGTTAACGTGCATTAGCATGTAAAACACATTCAGACGTGTGTTATCCTCCTCCTTCAGCAGCAGCAGCGTCCTCAGTCAGGCATATGTGATGACTGCATACTCAGAGTTGGTGCTCATCTTGCGGCTGACCTCTCTGGGGTGGGGGACGTGCAGCCTGTCAGCTGACCGTGAGGCCTGCAGGTGAGACCTGGATTCATCTCCCCACCACTGGAGGAGAAGCAGAGGAAAAAAAAACAACAACAAATTATTAGCTGTGAAAAATAACTAGCAAACCTGGCTCTCCCCCAGTGTGCTATAAATCAGTGTACATAAAATACAATACAATGCAGTAAAACTGGTTGCATTGTGTGGTGTGCATCAGCAACACATTTACTCTAGGTAACCAGTTGTTTTACTACAAAACAATGTGTGCCTTTATTGTAAAGTGTTACCCATTTTTTTTTTACAGATTTGCATATTCATTGTGAAGTCTGCAGATGTGTACATTAAAATCAACAGCAATAATACAATGAACTAACTTGGAAAAATGTAAACATGATGTACATTTAGTTTCAGAAATAAGACAGTCTGACCCAACACCTCTGCATTTACCAGCGGTGGAAATAACTAATCACGGCTACTCAGTTACTTTTAAAGTCATATTGATCTAATCAGGTCAAATCAATTTTCAATCACACTGCCTTAGTGGGCTTTACAATCTGTACAGTGAACGACATTCTCTGTCATTACAGCCCCGATTAAAGTGAGGAAAAACTTGCCATAGTAGAAAAGAAAAATATATATTGATAATGCTTCAAAAATCAATGGTTAAAAAGGAACAAATACTCCGAGTATTGTCTGAGAAGAATACTTTGTACTTCTACATGAGTATTATTTTAACACCACTAGTTTGACTTGTAATTGAGTAATATTTCAGAAATGTAACTATATTCGTACTTGTGTACAGATTTGCAGTACTCTCTCCACCACTGCAGAAGTTTATGCCAGTTGTTTGAAACTGTTTGAGAGAGGTGTTGATAGAAGAAATTGTTATTTTGCAGGATGGTGCTGTTGATTTGTAGTGTGTATACTGATCTACTATTAAGTCTGTGCTAGAGGACATAAATACCTAATAATCTGGCGACTGACTGTTTATTAATACAATTACATGCTTATAAAATGCATAAAACTGCACAAGTTTTGTCCTTCACCTCTTTTTGATCCCCAGGAGTATAGCCGACCTGACTGAGCTCTGGTGTGCTGATGCCGCGGATGGTGATCATTATGTCAGCATAAGGAACCTCGGTGTCGCTCTCGTTATCTAAACCCAAAAAAAAAGAATCAATACATTAGAAGTTGGCTGACTTTGCATTGTCGACAGCGGTGCTGTGGAAACAAGAGTGGTGGGACTGCTGATCCAAAGATCATCTTACCTGGTGTAGGAATCCTCAGAGTCACCCTATCACTTTGTGTTGACAGTAGCCCTGGGGAAGATGACAGGTGTGAATGGCAGGGCTGAATTCAGAGGCAAAGTTTTTTACACTGTATATTTTAAACTGCTTACCGTTCACTGGTGAGTGGACAGAATGAGGAGGCACTGGGGATCTGAAGCAGTGATAGATAAAAAATTAACTCGTAAAGAATTTCTGCACAATCATATCATATTACATAATCATATTTTTAAAGCTGTTTGAACACAGATTTAGCCAAATAGTGTTTTTTAAATTTAAATTGTACTCACCCTGACCTGGACACAACTGGCTCCCCTGGAATGTATGGCATAATTAATACAATTATACAGAGATAGTGTGTATTTCCTATTTCAGAATTCAGAAATTCTCATTTTTAACAACAAGTCTATGTTCATATTGAAATATCACCTTTACAATTCCAGCTCAGTTTGTTCCGGTTCAGACACAGAAAAACAGCCAATGCTGTGAGCACCGTGGCCACAGCGACGCTGACTGCTGCTAAAACCTTAATTCCAGTCAATTCTGCTGATACCATAGAAACAACAGTATTAAGTTGGATTGTATCACTAACTTTTATATTTTAGTTCCACACACAGAATTAGATAATCATTGGAAATATATTCACATATTATGCTTTAATTCAAGTGCCATCTCACCTCCATTTGAATATTTTGGCTTAGGAAAAGATGCTGAGAAATGTAGAACATAATACGCATGAATTAAAGCACTGTGTGAAATAAAATGTATATTTACAATTGCAGAATATATTTTTTAATTTCTTCTGAGCATACATGGTGCTCACCATTTGTACTTTCAGTCTTTGGGGAAAGGGTCCAGTTTGGGGCATATGTTTGACCTGAAAACAGCGAAAACAACAAACATCGAAATGAAATCTATGGCCGGCTACACAACATATGATCACTTGGTGCCTTCATAAAGTTTGCTACAAACAAGATGAATCTTATATTTATTTTCATGTTATGATATTTATCTACCTGGAAGTTGTAAGAGAACAATACGCTCGGTTTTCTTTGGAAGTTGAACGTCGTCTGTGTCTTCTGTGTAGCAGGTGTAGTTCTTCAGATCTTCTGCGGTCACATTTGAAAGATGAAGAGACGCTGTGCAAAAGGTGCATTTTTTTCCCTTTATCCCATGACAGCCAGAGTTTTCCGATGCCTTGCTCCAAAATCCACGGACAAATCCACTGGAGCAGTTGTAGGTGCAGTTTAACGTGAGAGAGTCCCCTAATTCTACGGTCAAGACATCAACAGGCACCATGATATGAACACAGCTCACAAAATCTGCAAAGAGACGAAATATTATTTACTTTATGGACAAAATAACATCAGTTTTAATAGATGAGTGCGTTATAACCAAGAGTCTATTTACTCTACCTTGTGCCAGCCAAAAAAAGAGCAATGTGAAGTGGACTGAGATCATCATCGTTGTTCCCTGTTATCTGGTTCCTGCTGCTTTGAAACATGCAATCGGATGTCTTATGCTCTTGTAGTCTAGTGATGTTTGCATCTGCAGAAAAATGCTGAAATACCCACACATCTGCTCCAACCCTGGGGTTAGGGCACAGGAAGTGGTATGTGGCTGATTTCAGAGTATGCATGTAAAAATAATTCAGAACTTTCCACTTAATGCACCTGACTTCCTGCAAAATAAATTTCAGTTGAAAATAGGACAAAATCATATTGTCAAACATACATATACATAAATGATACATAAACATTATACAATAAAGAACACTTTACTGTATTAATATTGCAAAGCTGTCTTGGAAAAAAAGATACAGTACATGATGATGTGGTTTACACATATATCTACAGCTGCACTGCTGCAGCTCACTCTCAGCTCGCACAGAGGATGTGCCTGACATTCATTTGAGCTAAAACTGAATAATTTATTTTTAAATTCTCACCCTTTGAAGACAAAATAGATTTTTTTTCTGAGAAAGCATTCAACGTTAGCACTGGATTAATTTAATTGTTTGCAAAAATCTGTCTGAGTCTTCATATCATCCCCATATTTTATTCTCTCTACAACCTCTAAATGAATTACACAGGTAGCATCAATAATTGAAGCAATCCACTAACAGAGACAATATCTAGGTTAGCTTTAGCACATGCTCATGCATTATAAAAGTGGAAGGTACAGTTACAGAACATCATCGCGCCCCGTCGTCAGCGAGGGCAATCACATGGGAATCACATTTCGTGCTCATGTTTCACTTTCAGTGACTGAGGGCCTCTCACTTTCATGCCTTTACACTATTAGTCATGTAGGCTCAGACCAAACAGTTTTGAATAAAAGTACACAAAAAAAGGAGCAGTGAAGATTTGATCAAAGAGTCAGTGACAATGTGCTCATGGAAATGGATATTTCTGCTGTTGACACAGTCTGGACTGGCCTCAGGTAAGACACGTATTGTTGATTACAGTATATGTAACAAACTAAGCTATTATAAGACGCAACCAGTCAAACGCTGACCTGATGTTAATCTATGAATTTAAGAATCACCTGAAGGGAGTGCAGACAGCAGTGAAGAGACGGGCATTGATCAGTGTCCAGGAGGAAAATACTTCTCCCACCAGCTTTGTTTAGAGTGTCTGTCCGGTCATTTGTAAGTCATCAGCTATCTTTAAAATCATTGATCTGTAAACTTTTACTATGACCTAAATAGATATTCGAGACATCGCATGTTAGAATTTTACATAAACTTTACAAAATGGAATCGGTTACAGACGTTAAACTGATGCATTTCTGTTATATAGTTGTCCTGGCAATGATTCTGCACCTCACAGATGTCCAGCAGGAACATTTAACCTCTACACGGGGCGAAGCAGTAGCAGTGACTGCAAGGTAAGAGACAGCTGTGTGTAACAAACAATCTATATACAACACAGTGGCTCCCAAACTTAAGACTTTATGGTCTTTTTTAGCAATAAATCTGGATCAAGAACTTTGTCAAACATTTTGACTTGCCATCGTAGAAAAGCACATGTGGAACTAATAACAGTAGCATGCAAACTGCTCCAGCTATTATTGCATCACAATGCAGCAATTAATGATTAGTGTCCGACAAGTCAAAATGTGCAAAAGCTTTACTCAACTCTGCTTGATAATGTGTGGCAGGAAATAATGTTGTCATGGTGCTGTCTTTTAAAAAAAAAACCAACTAATTTCTGTTCATTGCAGCCTTGTTTTCCAGGTCTGATCAGTTCGGAGGACAGAGTGGACTGCAGGCTGTGTCCTGCAGGTCTCACGTGTGATCCAGCCAATGGGACACTCTCTTTGTGCCCTCCAGGACAACATTCTCCTGAGGGGGTCCTACAGTGTCTGACCTGTCCTGCAGATTCTGTCTGCACCTCTGGATTTCCTTTTAAGGTAACCATGGACCCTTTTTGCTACAAATATTATAATTAGTCAAAGCAAGAAAAGCACACTCTTGATCAAAAACTTAAACAATAGCTCCGTTCCATTAAGTGTCCCAGTAAGCCATGTCAGTGATACCAGAGCCCTGGAACGAACTCACCCAAACAGAATGCAGCCATAATGAATTAGTTCTTAGTCCTTTTTCCTGCCGTGAAAAGGGGTCTGTCCCAGTAGACTATTTCAATGTTGTTCCTCCAAAATGTGTTGTATCCGAGAGAGAAAAGTCAAGGTAATTACAGTGAAAAGGTGATTTATTTTTTTCATTATACATCACAGGGTTACAAAAGGGAAGGAAAGTGTGTAGTTTGTTCATGTGATATAAACATTACATATCCAGTATGCATGAAAACACAGTGTACACCCGGGAAATGATTCTGTCTAGTTTGTCTTTATGAATTGCTGGTTGAATCTTGGAACATTGGAATTGATATAAATCATGTGCTTTTTCTCCTTGCTCCTTTGTTCATCTCTTATATATGCCTCATAGTGTGGGCCTGGCAAGGAGCCCAACGTAGATCACACTGTGTGTAATGACTGCCTCCCGGGCTTCTACTCCACTGTGTGTACTATCAGGTGTCTGCAGTGCCCAGCAGGTAGTTAAGTAAAAAAAAAAAATATGATCATTTACATTTCTAATCTGCTCTCAATATTATGTTTGATAAGTGAGAAGACCTGCAGTAAATCTGTTAATGTGTCCTTTGCCTGCCATAGGAAGTTACTGTCCAGACAGTGGGATGTCACAGCCTCTCCCCTGTCCTCCCGGTCGCTCTTCCACACCGGGACAGACTTCCTGCCATAGCTGTAACGATACGTCTTTGCTGTGCGAGGGAGCTGTGGCCCCCCGCTGGAGCCAGCCCGTCCACAGGTCTAGTCAAACGATCACCTGTCGACCAGGAACATACAGAGACACGAGGGAGGAGTTAGCATGTGTGGTCTGTCCAGTAGGTTAGTATTTATCGCTGCATTCTGCCATTTATATTGCCTTTCCTTCTGTAAGACGTCCAATTTTTACCTGCGCATGTTTCTGTTCACCTCAGGTCATTACTGTGTGGGAGGTGTAGCTGTACCCTGTCCTGCAGGGACTTATGGCTCGAAGGAAGGTCTGCAGAGGCTGAGAGACTGCACAATTTGTCCTGCTGGTAGAGTATTGATAAAACCTTTCAGTTTCATGTCGAAAGACTATAATATTTATATTCACATCAGTATGTATACCCATTACATTACCTTGGTTACAGGCTAATGTTACTAATGTCTATACTGTGAATATTTTATCCTGTGGATATAAAAACATCTTTTTGAACTTATCTATAAATACTTCTCTCAAGGGTTTTACTGTCTGGAAGGAAGTTCACAGAGGCCCACCTCCCAGTTCCTTTGCCCACAGGGCTATTACTGTGAGGAGGGCACCGCCACCCCTCATGGGTCACCTTGCCCTGCTGGTACAGCGGGGGAACAACTGGGTCAGACAAGTAGGGCAGCATGTAAGAGATGCAGAGAAGGACGCTTCTGTCCTGCAGGTAAGTCTCAGCACAAATACGCCAAATTCAATACTGTGTGTAACAGCAGAAGATAGATTTTATGGTGAAATGTCACTGTACCGGGCCAGCTCTTTTTTCATTTTTCTATGTAATGCATATGTGTGTGTGTCTGTGTGTGTGTGTCAGGCTCATCTGGGCCTGGCTTACCCTGTGCTCGGGGGAGATACTGTCCTGCTGGCTTGGAAGAAGTGATCTGTCCTAGAGGCACCTTCACCCCTCATCAAGGAGCAATAAGTGAGCTTATATGCCGTATTATTACAGTTTTATGTTCCCCATTTATTAAGTCATATTTCATATTCACAGTCATTGATTTTTTTCACAGCTTACCAAGTATAAATCTCAGGCTTGCCATTTATTTCTAAGTGGAACTGTTATTTGGGAACAGCCCCACAGTCCCTCCGCAGCACCCCTTAAAGTATTATGGTGCTATAGCAGTCTATCATGGCAAAATGGAATGGTTATATAATGATATGAGTGTTGTTCCCATGAATAACTGGAATATATGGATGAGAAATTGCAACAGATGGATGCCAAGAGAGCAAGGACAGATTTTTAGTAAGAAAAAATAACCGTTGATGGTTTGCTGAAGCTGTCAGTGCAGTATGGATAAAAAAATGAATGTCTGTCAAAGGAAACCTGACTATGTGCTACATAAGCATGGACTATAAAACACAGGTGGATCACAAAACTCCAACATATTGCATTATAAAGAACATACATTTGTTTGTAACTGATCCCTCCAGGTGTGAAGGACTGTCTCAAATGCCCAGCAGGTTTTTACTGTCCTGAGGGGACAAGCGACCCTATCCCTTGTCCACCAGGCTCCTTTAACCCCTTAGAGGGTCAGGACGAGTTGGCTGATTGCAGGGAGTGCTATGCGGGGAAGGCCTGCACACAGGTAGCTTTGAGAGCCCCCGATGTGGACTGCATGCAAGGGTGAGTGACCACTGCACATTCTCCTCAGCCACACGCTTTGTTGATACTGTGAACTTGTGTTTTAATCTTGCCTTCCCTGTTAATCTCTCATTCTGACCAATCTGCCTGAATCTCAACAGGTTTGTGTGTCCCCCCGGTTCCTCTAAACCCAACGCGCCAACCAATGCCTGCCCACCGGGGACACTGAGCAATCGCACTGACCTCACTGACCGCTCACAGTGTCAGCAGTGCCCCGCACGATATGCCTGTCTTCGAGGTGACATTTATCTTTCTCACATAACACACACATTTAGTCAACCTTCAAAAGACTCTGTTTGATATTCTGTGTATAAAACAGAATTTTTGGGTTGTTTATGCGAAATAGAGCCTGGTGATTTATCAGTATTTTTGATATGAGTCAACATATTGATATAACTTATATTTGTGTTTTCAGATACTTAAAGAGTGAATTATTGTATATTATACACATTTTTGTACTTATTTGACTGTTGTTCTCTTTTGTGTAATCACAAAGGTAATAGTACTTTCCCAAAATAAATGATCAGTATGAGGTTTTTGGTCAAACATATAATGGTATTTTATTGTGTCAACATCACCAATAAAATCATTAGCTTCCAGCTTGTTTTCCCACCTTCATGCCCGCATTATTTATGTTTTTTAGGAACTGGTGGTATCCAGAGGCCGCCACTCTCCTGCTTTACAGGGCATTATTGTCCACCTGGAACTATGTTCCCCACCCAGTACAAGTGTCCTGTGGGGACATGGAGTGGTCAAAGTGGACTGGAAGCTGAAAGAGAGTGTCGTCCGTGCCCACAGGGCTGGTACTGTTTGGCTGGTTCTGGAGCGCCGTCAGGTCGTTGCAGCTCTGGACACTACTGTCCTGAAGGTACATGAGTGTGACATAAATATTAAGATACTGTGGCTTGTATCCAAACAAAATTATTTTTAGTCTTGTAATTAAAGCAACACTACGTAACTTTTTGTAGAGCGATGAATGATTATTGAGTCTCCATCCATCCATCCATCCATCCATCCATCCATCCATCTATAACCCACTTATCAATAGCACGGTTGCAGGGGAAGTTGAAGTTGACCCAAGCTAACATTTGGTGAGTGGCGGGGCACACCAGTCTCATGGCCATCAAATACCAATCAAAGTCAAATACCAAATTGGGTCTTTGGCCAAACCATTAACTCAAAGCATTGGTATTTGACAATCTGGGAGAACACTCAACATCTTTCTCCAGATTTACTTTAAAAGTTACATAATGTTGCTTTAAGATGTCAAAAGTCTTACATACGAAAGTATCTTGAAAGTATTTAAATGATTTCTTTGCAAACTGTTAAGGCCTAAACACAGCTCTCCGTGTGAAATCGATTTCATAAAATAAGATTTTTTTTTTCTCTCTCCTAGAGCTGATATCATGAGTCACTCATGTGGATATAACTTTTTCGATGTTGCATCACCAGGGACTGCATATGGCACCCAGTATCCCTGCCCTGCAGGCACCTACAGCATCCAAATGGGGAACAGACACAGAGAAGACTGTCTGATTTGTCCTGAAGGCTCATTCTGTCAACAGGGAACCTCCAAGCCGTCACCCTGCCCACCGTAAGCCATAATTGTGTGCTGAATGTCAGAGGGAAGATGTGAGGATGATGATATGGAGGAGGATGCATGGGAAGAATGTGCCATAAAGGATGAAATGAAGTATAAAGCTGATGTGATAAGTATGATTTAGTATATTCAATCTGTCCTGTCTTCCAGCTCCACATTTCGCCGCCTGAAAGGAGGTCGAAGGCTGGAGGACTGCTCTGCCTGCCCTGCCGGCTATTTTTGTCCCCACTCAGCCTCTGTCAACCCCAGAGTGTGTGGAGCTGGCAGCTACTCTGTAAGGCCCCATCTATAACACAGTCCACTGTGACTGGTCAACTGACTGAACCAGTGGAAACCAGAGCCGATGTACACGTCTCGTCCTTCTGATTGTCCTATTTTTAGATTAGCATTTTCAGCCCACAGTGATATCGTCTTACATTACTCACCATGTATGTACATCTGTAAATGTCAGCAAAATGAGTTGCTAAACTCAAAATTTCGTAATAGTTCATCTCTTGCTCTCAATATGGAAGCAATATCAGTGCTCCTGCAGCATCTTGCAAGTTCGATCTTCCTCTCCCTCGAGTTTTCAGAGTGTATTTTGCGCTGTCCCTCCCCCATACTGGTTGATATCTTTAACTTAAACTCTTCGTTCACGTTCTCTGGTGTGTAGGACGAAGGCTCTTTGGAGTGTTCTCCATGCCTGCAGGGCCACTACTGCAGCAACGAGACCACGAGCGAGGAAGCCATGTTGAGTGTCATGGTGTGCCCCCCAGGCTTTCTCTGCTCTCAGGGTTTGGCCAGAGACCCCCAGCGCTCAGCCACTCTCTGTCCTCGCGGCTTCTACTGCCCCGGAGGAAGCATTGTGAGTCGAAAACGATATGCGCTGCAAAGGAAGAATTTGTTTTCTTTATTAACATGTATGTTTCTCAAATGTCTGAAGCACTTTTGTTTCATCAAATTACCTTTAAATGTTATTTCCCTCACAGGATCCCAACCCCATTCCTTGCCCCAATGGTACCTACAGTGAGTTTCCTGGACTGCGTGAGGCCGGCGAGTGTGTCCAGTGTCCTGAAGGGAAGTACTGTTACTCCCAGCAGCCTCAGGAGCAGCCTATTACCAACCCTGTGAGATCCAGAATAAATTAGATATATAGCATTTAATATGAAAAAATATATATATTTTTTTTGTTTTTGTCCCAAATCCGTTTTGACATATGTTTAAATACTGAGCACCATTTGACTGTTTTTGTATGCTGTGACATCACAGACAGGAGTGTGTCCTCATGGGCACTATTGCCCCGTAGGGACCGGCTACCCCTACACCTACCCCTGTCAGGCTGGCCAGTACAGGAACAATACACTCGGCCACAGTGGAGAGGCGTGTGTATTATGTCCACCCAGGCATTACTGCGACAGCCTGGGAACTCAGATGCCGTCAGTCTGCCCTCAGGTGGGAACATCCAGCATTTCAAATAAACTGTGTTAACACATAGATGAGGCAGTGTATAATGTGAACAGTATAGATGTGTCCTGTCACTCTTTTGTCAGGGCTTTTACTGTCCAGAAGGCACTTCTACTCCCGAGCCATGTCCTGAAGGCACCTACAGTTCACGCTTGGCTCTCAGTGGTGGGTCTGAGTGCTCCCCCTGTGGCGGAGGCCAGTACTGCGCCGGTGTGGGACTCTCAGAGCCCTCTGGAAGCTGCACAGAGCGCTTCTACTGTCGTGAGGGAGCCAAGTCTGCAGTATGAAAATACTATTTTTAATGATTTACTAACTAGAGGTTGCTAGTCATGAATTCTTTATTCTTTTCTTGATATGTTTAACCCTGATTAACTTACATAAAATAGTTACTAGTCCTCCTGGGGTCCACAAGTTATTCAGGGAAATAATTGATGACATCTTCTCTAAATAATGAAGTCATGTAAACCCATCAGTACAACATTAATCCTCTGAACTCCAAACAGGTTCCTGATGTTTTTTGCTCTCGTCACATTTGTACTCTCTGTGAACTCATTTTTCAGAGCAATTTATTTTATATATAATAATATATTCCGAAGAAAGCAGCACAGTCATGATTAGAAGGAGGGGAGAAGTCAAAACTGTCTTTTGGGCAATTTAACACAGATAATAATGCCATAAATCAACAAAACAAATGAAAAAAATTAATATGTTGATCATTTATTCAACAGAAATATAAGAAAAACTACTATCCATACGTGCAACATTCAAAGAAGACAGAAAACACATCAATATTCTGCATAAATAAAACAACATTTCAGTTAATGTTACTGTGAATGCACAAAGACACATACAGTTTTTTGCCTTATTCCCACTCCAGCATCCACACGTGGAAAACAACAGACACACACGCACACGCGCACACGCGCGCACACACACACACACACACACACACACACACACACACACACACACACACACACACACACACACACACACACTATACAACTACCAAATGAGAAAATAAATGCTTTTAAAAGAAAATACAGTTGCAGGCAGCAGATCTCAGGTCACCCGACAGTTCCAGAGAATAGCTCATTATAGTGAATAAAAACACCATTACCGGTTTTTAATTGTGGGTACATCCAGGAGACACAATTAATGAACTAAGGGCTGTGACTGATCTGACTGAAGATCTACTGCAAAAAAAAGATTAGAGGAACTTTCTATGTCGTTTACCCTTCCTGACTTTAGGTCTACTGATGAAACTCATATTATGAAACATTGCTTTCCTCCGATTGCATTCCACTACTTGAGGAATTCAATTTACGTCCTTACTCTCTACCTTTTAGCAAATCTTTACATGCCTGTGCTGTAACTATTTCCAGACTCCTGCAGATGGGCCAACAGGAGGTCTATGTCCTGCAGGAAGTTACTGTCCTCTAGCTTCGTCCTCTCCCCTCCCTTGTCCCCCCGGCGCCTTCAGCAACAGCACTGGCCTCAGCAGACCTGAGGAGTGTGTCAGCTGTCCACCAGGGTAATGCCACTCTTCTTACTATTCACTTATAATATCAGCCTATTTATTCGAGAGGACTGTGTGAAAATAGAAATCTGTTTTCTTTGTGTCAAGATTTTTCTCTCCCCGTCAGTTTTTATTGTTTAGGTTCCAACAACACCTCACCCTCAGGCCCTTGTTTTCCTGGTTTCTACTGTACCGGTGGCTCAGCTTCGCCTGTTCAGAATGAAGCACAGGAGGGTTATTATACCTCAGAGGGGGCAGCTAGGGCAGAACCATGTCCTCTGGGCACTTTTCAGTCGGTAAGATATAGTCCTTACAGAATACCAAATGCCGCTCTACTGAAACTGTGCAGTTGAAAATAAATAATGAAAGAAAACCTGCTCTATGCTACTCCCTTGTCTCTACTCTGAATCCTCACAGCGACGAGGTGCACAGTCATGTGTGGAGTGTCAGGGAGGAAGAGTGTGTAACCTGACAGGCTTATCCCAGTCACCGCTGTGTCCCACAGGACACTACTGTCCTCCAGGGTCCTCCGTTGCTCGACCCTGTTCTCCAGTCAGTACTGTATCTGTGTGTGGCGTGGTGTTGTGACTGTTCGTCCAGCTGCTTGTCGTTGTTCTTCAGTCTTGTTCTGAGCTGTAGTCCGACATGTTAGCTGTGTCTCCTGGTTTTACACTTATGCTTCATAAATTGCATTTACCCTGATTCAAATGTACATAATTACTATCAATCAAATTTGATCATCTTATCATTCAGGGCTCATACTCTGATCAGCCGGGTGGCGACACTGCGCAGCACTGTCGGCCATGCGAGGCCGGTTGGTTCTGCAGCAGAGCCGGCCTCTCTGCCCCTCAGGGTCTCTGTAACCCGGGACACTACTGCACCTCTGGAGCCTCCACTGCCTCTCCAGTAAGATGAAATGAATAATGAATTTTGAAAACTTGACTTCTAACAGCGCATCTAAACTGTACTTCTATGTTTTGATGTCATATTGTTGTTCTTAAATATTTGTTTAAATTCATTTTTTGTTCACTCGATAGATATGTTTCACATCCAATGATGTTGCAGGAATGCAAGCTTCTGTGCCCTCCATATGTGCCATATTGAAGCATTTTGTTGCCTTTTGTTGATTAACTTGCTTTTTCCTCAGGTGAGGTGATCCTGTATTTTGAGAGCATATCACAGCATTAAAGATGTAGAAATGTCCTGTGTTTTTCAAGTGGAATATTTCAGCTCTCGAAGTTAAAGCTTTGTAGTTGATTTGATGGCAACCATTAATTTCCCACACACTATGACTGCTGAAGTGTTTGTCATAGGATATGAATATGGATTTAGATGTTCAGTTCAAGTTTGCGTTGCTTAAAAAAAAAATATTTTTCCGAGATGCTTGTTGGATATGCTGCTGGTAGTGCGTGGGAAATGAATGACAGCAACAAACTGCCAACACTTTAAACTTTTAAACTTCTAACTATAGCTGAGAGCCAACATTATCAGAGTTTTTTAATTTTCTGTTGATTATTCCGACATTCCCTGCAGGTGGCCGTGGCCTCTGGCGGTGTGTGTTCTGCAGGATACGTCTGTCCACGTGGTACCAAGTATCCACAGCAGCATCCCTGCCCTGTGGGAACCTGGAGCAGCATCGTGGGAGCGCAAAACCTGTCCTCCTGCTGGCCCTGCCCTCCAGGACACTACTGCAACAGTACTGGACTAAGAAAGCCCACGGGAATCTGTGAGACAGGTGTGGGAATTAATTATCTGGAGGAAGGGTGGACTATTTAAACTGGCACTGACCTTCCAAACTATTATTTTATGGGTTGTGTAGATGTTTCTTTGCTATTTTGTTGCTTAGTTTTAATCATTGATGTCAAATAAATGATTTTTTCACACAAAAAGTGATTCAAACAAAAAGCATCATCACATCTGTGTTTTAATCCTATAAATGTCATATCTACTGATTTTTAGGGTATTACTGTTCAGGAGGGGCCAGGTCTTCAGTGCCCTCAGATGGTGTGACAGGGGACATTTGTCCAGTTGGACACTATTGTCCCATGGGCTCAAATTCTCCTCTAGTATGCCCTGATGGGACGTACTCAAACACTACAGGTATGGACAATTCATTCCATGGAACTGCGTTAGATATCAAGTATCATGATCTGAAAGATAAAATGTAGGCTTAACCTCACTATCTCCCTCTTCTTATGTTGGGTGAAGGGGCGGAGGCATGCGATGACTGCCCCACAGGGACATACTGTCTGTCAGGAGAGGGTGTCCAGCTCTGTCCAGCAGGACACTACTGTCTCGGTGGTGGAGTTGAGGGCATCCTGCCTTGCCCTCCCGGCACTTACAGCCCTCAGTTTGGCCTCAGCCAAGTGGAGCAGTGCCTCATTTGTCCAGCAGGTGAGAGTATTGTCACATGGTTGTCTTCACTTCTCTGCACGACACTGCAAATGCTTTTAGAATATGTTTAGTATTAGTGTTGGAAGTATTCAATTTGAGTGTTTTATGTATAATTGTGTTTTTTATTTATTAGCTAGAGGATGAAATAATTATTTTCACACCTTGTTTTTTACTGTGGTGGTGTTTTCAATTCTCCATGCTGTGCTTCACAGGGTTCTTCTGCGAGGACTGGGGTCTGTTTGAACCCACTGGACCCTGTCAAGCTGGTTACTACTGCATAGCAGGTACACATGCGGGAAAAAAATATAACCATTTATCAAACAGCTACTCCTAGATGAAAGCTTTGCTGCTGAACTGAACAACTAATCTTATCTTAAATATGCACCTTCTTCAAGGTGTAAACTTTCAGAACCCAGATGGAAACTTCAGCACGGGAGTGGGAGGAGCATGTCCGCAGGGGAGGTACTGTCCCGAGGGCACCAGTCTCCCAGTGCCCTGTCCTCCAGGAACCTACTCTGACAGGTTGGACACCTCATATATTACACAAGCATATTTCTATGAAATTAACCCTGTTGTTTTACGATGTATGTGACATGTGTGTGGTTGCAGTCTTTATCTGACAGATGCCTTTGGCTGTAGTCCGTGTCCAGCTGGTCAGTTCTGTGGCACCGCGGGTCTCACTCGTCCGTCTGGACTGTGTCAGGCAGGATTTTACTGTCCAGGGGGAGACACAACAGCCACAGGTAGAACGGCAAAATATTTATTGGACTTGTTAGATAGTGGCAAAGTGACTTCATCCATTACTCCATTATTTCTGCGGGATAAATCTAGTCCAGCCACATCGATGTGTTGATTTTACCAGTGATTAACAATGGATGTAGCTTATACATGAAAAGTGAGGGTGTAGAGCCAGGGTAATATATAATGTGTGAAGAAAATTCTTATGAATAAGCATCAGATAGAGGAGGAACAGATGCTGATAAATGCAGCAAATCTGAATGTGTGAGGGTGTTTTGTTGAATGGTTGATTGCCGACTTAATCAGGGCTTATCACTGGATTCATCACACTGAGGGCTTCGTGTTCACAATCTCACTAATTTACCACATCTAATTGGGTTTTTCCTCTCCAGGCTCTGAAGGAGGTCTTTGCCCACCAGCTCATTACTGCCCTGATGGGACTACGAGCCCAGTGCCCTGTCCGGCTGGGACCTACACCAATCTCACTGGGCAGTCAGTGTGCTCCCGGTGCCCTGCTGGCTACTACTGTGCAGAGAAGACTGGCAACTTCACCAAATACCCCTGTCCACCTGGATTTTACTGCCCTGATGGTATCCAAAAACCTTTCATGGTTGTGTTTCTTCATGAATTTATTGAAAAAATACTAAAATCTGATTGTGTTATACACCTAGGTACAAGGCATGCCACCCAGTTTCCCTGTCCTCGTGGATACTACAACCCCGAGCCTATGACTCAGAGTCTGGACAGCTGCTTGCCTTGTCCTCCAGGACACTACTGTGAGAAGGAGAGGCTGACCAAAGTGTCTGGAAAATGCAAGGCTGGTCAGTAACAGTGTCTTTGTTTATTTCTACCAAAGATACAATCGCAGCAATAGTTTCTCAGTGTCAGGACTTTGTCCTCTGCACCAGCCTGTTTGTCTCCTGGGGCTGACAATCCAGTCCAAAGCAGTCTGGAAGACTTTGCGGTCAGGAACAAAGAGTGCACATTAAGCATGAAGCACCACAACTCAACACCAGCCACATCAGTCATTACTTTAGGTCTCCTCCTCACTTTCACTCTCGCACTTCAGCACCAACAGCAGCTTTTAGATAATTCCCTGTGCATAATTCATGTATGTGCAAATGCGCAGAACAGCTTGGCTCCATATGCCACCACATAATGCCCACAAGTTTCATGCAGATATCTAAAAAAGTAGCTAGCTAGTTTGTTGGAGGTTTTCTTTTTTTTCTCTCACCAATGACTCATCTCTTTCACCTTGCTCTGTATTGCTGCTCTGTTCGTGTGAGAAAGTCGTCATGTGATGTCTGCAGTGATGCCTCTCTGTGTCAGCAGCAGCAGAGTGTTTGTATATGACAGAAATAGACAGCAGTCAAAACATCAGTGCATCACTCTCATCGGCTCTCACTCTGTCTCCTGCTGTGTTTGTTTCCACTCAGGTTGGTTCTGTGTGTCAGCAGCATGGAACTCGCAGCCTTTTGACCTGGACAATTACACAAATGCCAACTGTCTGTGTCCAGCTACCTCCACAGGGGGGCGCTGTCAGGTGGGCTTTTACTGCCCCTCAGGTAGCCAGGAGCCCCTGCCTTGTGCACCTGGAGCCTTCTGTAACATCTCAGGTATTTGGACATTGCTAATCAATACACATTGGCTACTAATCCACAGTTTAAACAACACATGTCTAATGTTTCCAGGTAACAAGGAAAATGGTTAAACATATGATTTGTACAGTTTCACCTTGAAACAAAATCGATTGTTTGGAATATAAGGGAGGATAAATTAGAGTTTTACAATGTGGTAATTTTTTTAATTTTGACTTCTAAGTATTTCATTTGATTTTGAAGGTACTACTCTGATAGTAGCTTATAATATAATGGAAGCACCATTCTGTCTGACCTCCTTATTATCAACTTAGTACATCATTAATGGCACCACGTTACCATTTTCAAACTATTACCCTAGTGTTACCATATTATTACTGAGCTGTGATGAAAAAGTAAGCAGTTGACATTGTAGTGTTTTTTTGTAAAGGTACATAAGATTCAACAAGAGGTCTAAGGCCAGACTTGTAATTTATAATAATATAAAGCAATATATTAAAATGTATTTAAATGCATAGAAAGACACACTGTAATTACAAACAATTGTGTGAGATGTTACAAATATATTAGAGTACATTGTCTGAAACAGCAACAGTAGTTGGTTTATTTAAAAAAATATTTTAAGAATATATTATGCCATATTTTACAACTAGAATATCAAATATGAATCTATTTATGTTGGATTATGATGATGGATGTATGACAGGTGGACATAGGTGGATATATGACATTGGCAAAAATACAATAATTTTATGCATCAGCCTACAATGGGAAAATGGTTGAATCTGGTGAAATACAGTAAAAATGTCAAATATCACTGCTTTGCTTCAAAATGACATGCTGGCATTACAGAATGCATGGTTTTATACTGTAATGGCCGTGAGATTAAAAATGTGGTTTTAATGGAAGTCAATGAGGCATTTTTAGCCACAAAGGTGGTTAGAGGGAGTATCTGTAACTACATAAAAAATACTAATGCAATCAAATAAATTTTGTTGCTAATCTTTGATATATCCAAGACTCTAATCACCACCAAAGTAATATTATGTAATAAATAATTCAAAATTAAAATAATAAAACTGGCATTTAAAGGGTTAAAATCCTGAAAATTGTTCAATGTTTGGTAGTTTTGAGTAGGTCTGAAGGTGTTTAAGTGATTTATGAAAAAAAAGCACAAAAAAATATTGATGTATGGTGATTTAATGCCTTTTTTTGTGCGTGTACATTTTTTCCACAAAGGTGGTTAGAGGGTACAAAATGCATAAAATAAAATAAAAGACATGTAAGAGTAAAAGATACTGGATTTCAAAAATTTCACTAAAAGTAAAAGTTCCTGCAAAAATTCATGCCACAAGCTGTAACACAGCCAATTGATCACCAAATCAAAAAAAGTTGAGAAAAATGTACAAAAATGACAAACAAAATCTAAACTAAGTACAAACCAGGACAACACAAGGATACAGACAGCAAACGCAAGAATACACGAGTAGAAGACAGGACCAGGAAATAGATGTCAAATACAGCCGAACAAACATAAGATTCAAGGAAAAAGGGTGAGGAAAAAGACCAAGATAGGAAGTGCAAAGCAACACATGCCACATGAGGATATAATCTACAAAATAAAACATGACACAACTGAACCAAAAACCATGACACTACACATTATTCTGCAAAATGGGATTCCAGTCCCAAGGCAACGTATACATAATATTTTTGGACTAAATAAATCAAATAATATTGACAAATAACCAACAACAAATACTACTTATGTTCTTTGGAAGGTTTGGCTCTGCCGATGGGTCCCTGCTCCCCTGGGTATTACTGTGTTGGAGGAGCCGATAATGCCAGACCAACAGATGGAGAAACCGGCAGCATCTGTCCACCTGGGACATACTGTGGTGAGCCCTGATTTACCACCTTGGAACGAGTGTATCAATAACTTGCCAACAAAGTTTTTAAGCCTCTTAGTAGTTGAATAGTAAAGTGCCCACTAGACGTGGACAGAGACAATTTATAAATACATTTTTAAAAAGTTTAATAGGAAAAAATATTAATTTATTCATAATATCACCACCACCATTAGTTTTTGGTGTGCAATGAAAGAGTTCATCCACAAAGTGTAAGAATTGTTGTTTACACTTTGTTGTTTGTTGTTGAGTTGTTTTTAAAGCAAGAAGTCTTTAACCTTTAACATTTGGGGTTTTCTCAAGATTCACTGGTGTCTTCTCTGTGCCAAGAGACATGCAAATTAGACAAACTGCAGACTCTAAAGCTGTGACTCAGGTGGACCGGACACCTTAAATTACTCATGGGTATGAGTGTGAGTCATCTTATTTCTATTTGTGTTGACCTGCGTAGGGTGTCTCCACACTTTTCTCTCCAAAGTATCCTGGTGTAAGTTTTCATGCCCTACTGCTGAGAATCAGACTGTGTACGTAAATGCACTGAAAGAGTAGGTGAATGAATTACTACTCAAAGTGTTTCTCTCCACAGTTGAGGGCTCAGGAGAGCCCGAGTTGTGTCCAGCTGGTACTTTCTCCCCGGTGCCAGGTCTGACCAGTGAGGCTGGCTGTCAGCCCTGCACCGCTGGTTTCTACTGCAGAGGAGCAGGACTCAGAGCTCCAACTGGACCCTGCAGCCAGGGTCGGTCCATAATACTGTGTTAGATAGATTATTTGCTCTGCTCCAACCTCGTTTCCATCTTTTCACATGGTATTGTGTCTCTTGTCACCTTGCTAGGCTATTGGTGCCCTCCTGGTCAGACTGTGGCTACAGCTCTGCCATGTCCTTTAGGACACTTCTGCTCACAGGGCAGTGCAGCTCCTGAGCCCTGCCCATCAGGGACCTATCAGGACAGAGAGAAACAGGCAGCCTGTTCTGTCTGTGAGGCAGGTAGGAGCCTCTCAGCAGAAGCATATATTTATTTTCCTTTTTGAAAACGTCTTATTTAGCCTTGTGCCATTTCTGTTCTTCTGAACAGGCTGTAATGAAAGCAGCACTCAATAAACCCTTCACCCAACCCTTTTATTTACTGAAGTTAATGTCTTGTTCACATGCACATGTTCCATTTATGATACAGCACTTTGCAAGTTGAAATAAGATGTGTTGAAATATATGTTCCTCTTCTTTCAAGGTTACTACTGTGATATGAGACTAGCCAATGCCTCCTTACTGAGGCCGTGCCCTAAAGGTCACTACTGCCCTGCAGGTACAGCTCTGCCCAACCAACACCCCTGCCCCATAGGCTACTTCAACCCGAGACAGCACGCACGCAGCCTCACTGACTGCATGCAGTGTCCTGTGGGACAATACTGTCCTTCTGTGGGACTGTCAGAGCCAACAGGTGAGATCTTCTCTTCTCTTCTCTTCTCTTCTCTTCTCTTCTCTTCTCTTCTCTTCTCTTCTCTTCTCTTCTCTTCTCTTCTCTTCTCTCTCCCAGTGAGAACACTGTAGGGCCAGACCAATTCTGAAAGCCACCTCCTGAACATATATAAAAATATTTAACCCTTACCAGACCCATGACATTTACAAATAAAGATACCCTTTACTTATCTTAACATATATAAGGACTCTGTTGGATATTGCAACAAACAAGAAACTTTGTGTATCTACGTTATAATTATTAACCGTTTGATAAGTTATTTCAGGAGATTTTGTTTCAGGTTACCCTGTGACTGTTTT
Organism: Spondyliosoma cantharus; assembly: GCA_900302685.1. NCBI lineage: Eukaryota > Metazoa > Chordata > Actinopteri > Spariformes > Sparidae > Spondyliosoma > Spondyliosoma cantharus. Next base: position 44,513 of record OMLP01000480.1, on the reverse strand, counting down.
TCATATTTAAGTTTTACCCCAATTATATACATTCTTCTAGCTAGACTCTGATGCGGATAACTTTAAATTTTACTGTAT
>OMLP01000480.1:24016-44415 GCA_900302685.1 Spondyliosoma cantharus | reverse complement strand
TTTGCCTACCTTTTTGAGAAACCAATCTCAGATGCTGATATCTTGAAAGCTAATTCAGGTGATCTAGTTGTTAAAAGAAAAGTAATTAACCCATTCATTAGGGGACTTGTTTTAAAATGTAAAACAACAATTGAAAAAACAAAACAAAACAATTGGGATCAATTTTGGATCTTGGGACTTCCAGTGACTTGGATTACACCAGATGAGCTGTATTCTTTACTGTTTGACGATGATGTGTCGTGATATTCTTCCATCCACAGGACCATGCCATGCTGGTTACTGGTGCAGAGAGGGAGCATCCTCTCCCAGCCCACTAGATGGACTCTCAGGCTCCCTGTGTCCTCCCGGTCAATACTGCCCCTCAGGTTATTGTCTTGTTCTTACGTAATAAGCAATCTACCACCAGCAGCTGCTTCAGTGCTGCTGTACTGTTAATTCCTGAAATCTATCAAGTGGCAGGGGTCCACATTTTCAAAATAATGGTTTTCGTAACCCCGGTGCTGATGTAGTTTGTTTTACAGGCTAATGCAACCAAATTTATTCAGTGTGAGGCTATTAACATTCTACCATATTATGTTCAAGGGCTAATATGTTTTATTCATACTAATTACCATTTGGTGGCCTCCAGGAAGTTCTGACAACATTTATCTTGTAACTTTTGATACCGCTTTCTTCAAATTAATTTGTACACTTGTTCTGTCTGACTTGGGGCACTGACCTGTGCTTTAGAAAAGCTGCTTCAGGGTAAACTCTGCCTTTGTCCTGAGTTGCTCAATGCTGCAAGGAGGAATTGGAGCTTTCAGTTATTTGTTGCACTTAAATTCTGCTCACAGTGTGTACAACATTGTCACAGCATATTACATTGCCAAACCTAAAAACTAAATTTTTCTTGTGGAATTATTTTTTTTAGTTTAATACATACTCTGCTGTTAACTGGAGTTGGAATTTAAGCTGTGTCATCTTTACAGGCACGACAGCCCCTGTGGCCTGCCCTGAAGGAAGCTGGTCAAACAGCTCAGGCCTGCGTGTCCAGGAGGACTGTAAAGCCTGTCTGGGAGGATTTTACTGCGACTCTGCCGGCCTCACTAAACCTACAGGACCCTGCATAAGGGGGTAAACCAGACTCTCAGGAAACAAATATTACTTGTGCCCTTGTTATTATTTACTTTAAACTCACGAATAAGTGCTTACCAGCTCTGTTTTATAGTCGTGTTATTGTTTCTTATGCAGATATTACTGTGTGGAGGGAGCCATCACACCCACCCCTACTGATGGAATTACAGGTGGACCATGTCCTGAGGGTTCCTACTGCCCAGAGGGAACTGTTCAACCTGTGCCCTGTGATCCAGGGACATATGTCGCTGTGACACACGCTACTCAGTGCGAACCCTGTGTGCCAGGCTGGTACTGTGTGTCCGGCTCTCTGTACTTGTGTCCTGCAGGTTTGTGTTTGTGTTTACTATTTTGTATACCCTTAAAACTATTTGGAAATTGAATTTGCTTTTGTATGCTAATTTTACGAGGTTATCAAGTAACAAACAGAAACAAACTCTTCCTTCATATTCATGCATCTCCTTGTGTTTTTGTTTTGTGTCCTCCAGGCTTTTACTGCCCCGAAGGAACTGGATTTGACTTGAGGGGCTGTCCAGAGGGAACTTACGGTCCTGACCGCGGCTACTGGTCTGTCTCTCAGTGCAGGCAGTGTGACGGTGGCCATTACTGCTCTTCCAGAAATGGCACAGCTGTCACTGGACCATGTCAAAAAGGATATTACTGCTCACTTGGAAACACCTCTCCACGACCTCTCTCGCAGGCTACAGGTAAACAATCCTCTTCACCAGATGTGTGCTTAACGGCCACACATACAGGAAGGTCTGAGCCTACCACACTGTTTCCAACTAATATGTGAGAGAATCGAATTGTTTGCTGTACGATCATCTGTTGAAATGTGGAAGTATTTCTATTTTGAGGTGGTTGACAAATGGCAGCTATTCTCTGTGTCGCTCATCAGGAGAGGGAGGGCCATGTCCTGCTGGTCATTACTGCCCCCAGGCCACCGTGCATCCTCTGCCCTGTCCACGTGGGACATTCTCCAACCTGACCACATTAGTCTCCCAGGTTGCTTTGACTCAACACCACACTCATAACTCTTCTTGACAGTTGAGACATTGAGAGAGAAATCATTCCCCTCAAAATGAAGCCAGGATGGAATTTTTTTTTGCTCCGTTAATTGGAAGGAAGATGAGATAAAAAAATATTGTCATCAACTACATTTTCTGTTTTTCTCGGCATAATTCAAGATGTTTTGTGGTATACAGCACATGACATCAATAATCATATGAATATAGGTACAGTTAAAGTGCCGTATATATTCATTCAGATCGCAGAAACAGCCATTGGCATAACTGGCTAAATAAATCAGTTACTAGCAGGAATTTTATCCGTCTATCACTGTGAGAAGAAAATGTTTTTTAGTTTTAAAAATGTATTGAATTATTTCATGGTTTTATATATATATTTTTTTTTTTTATCTCTTTTTACTATATATCTGTTATTCATTTCATGTCATGTTGTATTCTTTATTAGATAATTATTTTCTAATACTGACACTTTTTTTTTCAAAGTCTGATCTAACTTGCTTTCTCTTCTGTGTTTATGACTTGACAACTGGTGAGAAAAGGTTTTGCCAGGATTATCTTTCCAAGTTCCTTAAATATTTTTATTAAAAAAAGAAAAGATTGTCCTGGCATAACCTTTTTCAACAATTCTCAAGTCCTTAACACAGGAGAGAAAACTTTTTCGATCTGTCTTTCGCTCTCCAGACAGCATCGCATAGATGTCTATCACATTCTACTTTGAAAACAAGGATATGGTCAGCAGTCCTGCTACACAGTAACTTGCAATGTTTTCTATCTCTTTCATTGTGACAGCCGATCAATATCTAATCCCCAATCAATATTTCAACGTGTGCACATCCTCTTTTTGCTTTCCGCTTTCTTACTGTCTCCTTCTCTCTCTGTCTTCCTATCCGCCTTTTCCTTTTTCTCTCTTTGTCTCTTTCCTTTCCCCTCTCAGGAGGATTGCCAGCCTTGTCTCCCCGGTTACTATTGTGATGCTGTGGGGCTCTCTGCGCCGTCAGGTGAATGCTGGGAAGGTTTCTTCTGTCTGGAAGGTGCAGATCGTCCTAACCCTCCTTTGAGGGACAGACGGGGTGGACCGTGCCCAAAAGGTGATCAGATCCCTGGGAATTTAGACATCTGCCTCCAGATTGTTTTTTTTTTTTGTCGTGGTTGCCCAGTGGGAGCACCTGACCCTGACCCCTAACCCAAATATATTTTTAGAAAACTTTACTAAAACCTTTAAGGCATTTCTCCCTAAAAATATTTTGTTAAAGAGGTAGCAGCAGCAGCAGAGACGCTTGTAATGATCATGGAAGTATAGGAATATTACAATAATACTAGCAGCAGTGTGTCTCTATGATCCTTTTGCTCTTCAGCTGTATGTCACTTTGATCATGATTGTAACACTACTATGAAGTAGATAGATCAAAGACAAAACTGACAGATGGTGGGACTGAGAGAAAAAGGTTTATTTATTGTTAGATAAAGTATCAATGAGTCACAACACCTCTGCCCCTGCACTCTCTCTGATACTACAGGATGAAGAGAGGGGGTGTCAGATCAACAAGAGGGATGCACTTTGGTCATTTTGCTAATAAGAGGGGCAGCATCCCCACTAATCTAATTTTTCCCAGAAATAAGAGAACATTTTGTCAAAAGAAAATGCATGAAACAGTCAATAGAAAACATATTTTTGGGATGAGAAATGGCAGCAAAAAGCCACCTTGTGTGGCATTGTAGGAAATCCAAAAGAAAATGTGCATTTTGAAGTACATAATTAAGTTTAAAGTGTACATAATCTCAGAGCCAGCGTAGCAAACAGGTAAACAAAACACTCTTTCAAGTTAATAAGGCTAAACATAAGCAGCTGCTCTGCGGACACTGGAAATTGAACCCCGTTCACTGTGGATTGCGCATGTGAGTGTGTGTTTGAGTGTATGTGAACCTGACTGTGTGTCTCTTTCATGACTCTTGTTTTTACACAACCAGGTTATTACTGTTCTGAGGGCTCCGTGGCTCCTCAGCAGTGCCCCTTGGGAACCATCAGCACGGAAGACGGCCAAGCCAGCTGCAGCGCCTGTCCCCAGGGGTAAGCTCTCTTATCAGCCACACACAGTCATTCAACGTTGTAAAACACATACACTTCTTCTTACATGAGTATGATAGATTATGAAAGATCTGTACACGTACATACAATATTTTCTTTTGATGTGTACATGCTTAAGTCATTTTTTTCTCTCACATATACACACACAGACACAAGTGCATTCATGCCACTTTGACCAAAATGATTCCTTCCTTTGTTTTGTTTGGATAGTTTTTATTGTCCTGGCAGACACAATGGCTCTTTGTCGAGAAGTCACGAATGTCCACTGGGTCATTACTGTCCGTCCGGGACCTGGTCCAAACACCAGTACCCGTGTCCAGCTGGATCCATCAACCCCAACACTCGTATGGCAAAAATCCAGGACTGCTTGCCCTGCCCTCCAGGTCACGCATCACTCATCACTTACTGCGAATGATCATGAGTTGCTCTAAGGTTAAGTAGTTGAGTCAGGGTTAAGGCAGGCCTTGAAAGTAAAGCAGCTAAAGTAATTAGATAAAGTCTGTGTCTCACCTGGGACTACTAGAGTATACAGTTTCTTGTTCGACTTTCTTTGTTTCACAGGGTCATTCAGGGTAACATTCCAATCCGCTAAGTTTCACAACCAATTTCTTCTATCGAACCAGGCTCCTTCTGTGCGTCCCCTGGGAAGAGTATTGCATCAGGCCAGTGTGACGGTGGGTACTACTGCCTCTCTGGGGCCCGGTCACCCACACCGGAAGATGGAGAGGCGACAGGTGATAGATGTCCTGAAGGTCATTACTGTCCCCGGGGCTCCTCAGCTCCACTGCCGTGTCCCATAGGACATTACAGCAACGAAACCAGAAACAGTCATCTCTCCGACTGCAAGCCTTGTCCTCCAGGTTGGAACTAATTAAGCACCTTTTAGATTAATTAATTATGTGTCTTTTTATCTGCCAGAAAATAAATCTTTTCATTACATAACTCAATTTATTGGCGGATAATCCCGTCGCACAACGCCTGTGGCTGCTTAACAGCGTTCCCTTTGTTTTTGCAGGCCTCCTGTGTGTCACCAGAGGGCTCTCTTTCCCTTCTCATGTCTGTCCAGCAGGCTCTTACTGTCCAGGCAGAGAAAACAACAGCCAGCAGGCCTCTGTACCCTGCTCACCAGGGAACATGTGCCCACCTGGATCGGAGAGACGGGTACCCTGTTCACCAGGCACCTACCAGGATTTACCTGGACAGGTGAGGAAGAGACCCAGGGTTTCGAATTCGACCAGTGGCCCTTTGCTGCATGTCACCACCCCCTCGCTCATCCCATCTCCTGTCACTCTTCTATCAAATTAAGTAATGAAAAGCCGATCAAACCACACACACAGACACCAATTAGTTTAGTTTATTAGGTTCCTATTAGCTTTAGAATTGATACAGCTATTCTACAGAATAACCTTCAGTAGTTCTACAGTCTTACACAGTATATGGCTTCTGTAAAAGATGGGGTTTTAATGTATCATGAGGCTGTGTTATTTTCACATTATACAGTAAAAGGGAAGTTATGGCTCTCCTTCTGTTCCAGCATCTTTCACCAACATCTGTGTGCCTTGTATATACAGTTTATAGTTTAGCTGTTATAATCTCCAACACAAGCACCTAAAGTGTCCATGTCTGCTGATATTACTGAACATCTGTACTCATAAATTTGCATTTGTACTGTGCATAATTTTGCCTTCCACAGGCAGAGTGTGTTAAATGTCCAGCAGGATTTTACTGTGCTGGCTCAGTGGATGCTGACACTGGCCATGTGTCTGGGACTCACACTCCCATGCTGTGTCCTAAAGGACACTACTGCCCACCAGGTAGGATACAATACTGCAGCGACTCAACACGTTTGTCTGTTAACAGATCATGTTATCAGATGTAAATATATGTGCGACATAAATGATGCTCCAGTCAGATTGAATAATTATAATAATGTGCTGGATTGCTTGAAAAACGTTGATGAATAATGTTGTGAGCACTCCTGAACAAGAGGCTGTAACAGTAAATGGCTTTCTAATTATGCAAATGGACATTATAGCACATAATCAAGATAAGGATTGTCCTCACGAACTGTTCTGTGATGTTTAGTCCTGGACCATCTGTAGATTTTATGTGCTATTTATCTACAGGAACGCAGTCTGGTGTAGCATTCCCATGCCCAGCTGGTGCCTTCGGCAGGCAGATGGGGTTGTCCAATAAGTCAGGCTGTGATCTCTGCCCTCCAGGGAGATATTGCAGTTCCCCTGGACTGGCTGCTCCCACCGGGGTCTGCTCTCCTGGGTAAACACAGGCGGACCGAACACATACTTCATCATGCTCACTGATAGACTGTGAAAGATATGGCATCCTGTGTCTGTTTAATTCTGTCTCCCTTGTCTATAATTAAACCTCCCTCATGCTCTGTCTCTGCCTCTGTCTTTCTCATCTATCACTTTCTACATCCCCCTCACATCGTCTCTGTCCTCATCATCTCTCTGCTCTTAGTTACCTCTGTATCCACGGTTCTGCCTCTGCCCAGCCAGAAGAGGGCCCGACAGGAGGCCGCTGCTCTGCTGGGTCCTACTGCCCCCAGGGTACCAGCTATATGGTTCCATGCCCTGCAGGGACCTTCAGCTCCATAGACGGTGGACTATAATAATTACACAGAAACATTGCCGGTGATATTTGAACATAATGGGCTCACTTAACTGAAGTTATTAGCAGGGTTAAGTGCACGTTCTTTTTTTTCCCTTTATTCACTGAAGCCAAGACACAACTAGACACAATATGAAACATGACAGGATAAGCAGAAAATAAACACTGAATACAGAAAAAGGCAGACATCAAAAAAATGAAAAATGTACTGGGATGTTGGCGCTGTATGTTGGAGAGGTTTTGTGGCAGTTGGTGTGTGTGTGTGTGTGTGTGTGTGTGTGTGTGTGTGTGTGTTAAGAAACAATAAGGGGGTGTAGTTTAGAGGCACCCGGAAAGGGAATATGGAAAAAAAGTAATATAGATTACAGTAAATCTGAAAAAATCCAATAATCAATGAATACATAAAAAACAATTTCCTTGGCAGGAAAACTCAACCTGAAGAAGGGTTATTTCACTTGACTATAATAAATTCCTTTATTTGATCATTTAGATCAAACATATGAGTTGTGCGTTTTGCTCTTCCAGGGGCAGTTTCTATAGAAGTATGTCAGCCCTGTTTGCCCGGCCATTACTGCGCTGAGGTTGGCCTTTCCTCCCCATCGGGGCCATGCAACCCAGGCTTCTACTGCACAGAGGGATCCAGAACAGCCACACCTTGGGGTAACACCACAGGTAACAAACTGATTCTTATTGCCCTTTAAACAGTGTTAATAAATGCATGGCATCACGCACAGCGGCAAATTTAGAAAGGGTAAAATTGCACAGGGTAATCTGCAGAAGCCTTAGAAATACTGTGTGTGCACAAATTCCTCTCAGTGCTCTCTTGTTTTTTTTCAGGGCCTTTGACTCCATAGTGCTGCAGAGGTCTCCACAGAACATTTATCAGTCCCCACTGCTTTCACTTTGCAGTATTTTTCTCCCAGGGATGGCACAAAATGGCTTTGGCCTTTTGGTTCACTCACTAACCTAATGAGTAATGACATCCAATAAAGGTCTATTGTCTCAGTTACAGGAGATACCACATCTCCATCCCCACATCCTGCTGATTCAACCCCGGGTCAGGGCCACGGTGATGTGTGTCCTGCAGGCCACTACTGTCCTAAAGGGAGTGCAAGGCCAAGCCCCTGTCCTCCAGGTAGAAAATCAACACACTATGAGGGAAGTGGTAATTATGTATGTTATCCTGAACATGTTGCTAAAGAAAAATCTATAAGTCCCTTTTATTTCCTTGAATGAGCTACAGTTTGTGTCTGACCTCTTTTTAGCCACAGAGCCCCCAGAGGTGCAGTATAATGACTTAATGTACCCAGAACTTTAGAGGAGGTTGTAAAACTTAATGGGAGTCCAATAAAACTGTCATAATGGTTGGCTAGCTACTTAACCAAGTGAGAAAATGGATCAATCTATAGTACGCATAGCTGACACTGTTATAGCATGCCACTTTCTTTTCCTGTGTGTGTGTGTGTGTGTGTGTGTGTGTGTGTGTGTTTGAGGGAGAGATAAAAAGAAGAATTTGTGTTATTTTTACTCACACAATTTGTCTGCACCATGTAGGTACTTTCTTGGGGAGGTCTGCAGCTGAGTCCGAGGCCGACTGTGAAGCTTGTTACCCGGGTTCTTACTGCCCCTCATGGGGTCAGACCTCTGTCGACCTCCTCTGTCCCCCGGGGTGGTTCTGTCTGCCGGGATCAGTGTCTGGTCATCAGCCAGGTACAGCACACATCATCAGGGGTCAGCTCAGGTTTAACCACAGTAGTCTTTGTGCTTCATCATTTTATTCTTTTAGCGCGATGTCTGATCACGTGCTGACATTGTAAGTCTGATTTCAAAATAGTTCTGCTCACATGATGAAATAGGTTCATGAGATCAAGCTCAATCTTAATTCAGTCACTGTAGAAGGTAATACTGTAGTGCAAGTTCACATATGAATGATGTTGCACATTTATTCTTAAAGAGGATGGCGAAAAATACATATAAAATACATTTTAAAGTTGCTATTTCAAAGTGTACACATCTAATTGATCTAAAATGCATGTTTGATGCTTTTATATCTTATTAGTAACAAAACTTCTGGTTATGTTATGCCGGAGAGTTCACCTCAAACAAGCAGCTTGAGTCCAAGATTCGCTGTTGTGTAGGTATCAGAGATGCTAACAAAGCAACACGGTACATAAAATAAGCTCGGCAGAAACGTCAGCGACATCAGACCATTATGTTTACCATTATGTCTCTGGTCTTTGTTGTTGTCCTATGAAAACCATGTATGTCTAACTTTTGTCAACTTTTCAGGAACTAAGAAAATTATGTCTGTGACAAATCATTCTCAGATAATTGAATTACTGTTTTGAGTATTCATTTAGCTTAAGAAATAATTCGATTTTCTTAACCAAAGTTAAACTAAAAGTCTAAAAATGACCACAATGAACACTGGAGATTTGTGGTTTTCATTGGGATACTACTATGTCCTATATTGTTTGGTCAATTTCAACTTGTCACTTCTCTTCCTCATTGTTGATAGAGTTAGTTTGAAATATGTGGTCAAAACGTAACTTAAATTGAACACATCTGATGAATTTGCTGTTTAACCACCAACATGCAAAGCTTTGATGTTACTTTGTAGCAGTGATTGGGACTTTAATATGCTACTTTAAAGGTAGCCTGTAGAGTTTTTGACCACTAGTAGCGCTGTGGAGCAATGATTTTATGAGGTGGTCCCTGTTTGTTTGTTATCATACAGGTGCACAACGTTGCAATACACATTCTTGCCACTGCCTCCACACCGATCTACAGCAATTTGCCAATAGAGGCAGTGAAGAAGAAGCGTGCTATCAAGTAGACATGGATGTAAACAATGCCAAATTTAACATTTTTTCAAGACATTGGCTATGCAAATGTTTTGTTATGATAGAAATACATTCATCACACTTATTAGCAACACTGAATAAAATATTACCATCAACTCCATGCTTGGCACCTTTGAGGTCTCTTCAATGGAGAGTTTGCATGATTTTTATCTGTTCCATAAATATACAAACCATACTCTTCATGTATCAGGGAGGTGATTTTATGCCTCATATGAGCTTTCCTCCTCCTATTTTATTAAATGAGCACCTAGAGATTCTCTAAAAGACATCTCCGTCACCTCTTTGCCTTTGATCCAGAAGACGTTTTGCTAATTTGAGCATGAAATGGCCCAGAACCCATAAAGAGTCTTCAGCTCGTTGCTGTCAGATCATGGCACCTGCTGCATAGCCTCCTTTCTCTTCTCCTTACCTCCCAAAGGATTTCCATACGGCAAGAGTGCTGCTCAGAATCACACTGTTCTTGGTCGCTTTGTTTCCATGGCACCACACACAGCAGCCATGCTTTCTCTCGTGGATAATTGCCACATCAATAAAATGAAATGTCACATTAGTTTTCTACGCACATTACTCTTGTTCCTGTTGTTAAAAAGGAGGCACCAGATGATAGTCTGAACTTTATCTGGCTGTTTCACAGGACATCTGTGCCCACCTGGCCATGCGTGCCCACATGGTAGTGCTGAGCCGGCCATCTGTATCCGCGGCACTTTTCAATCTTCATCCGGGCAATCCACTTGCAACACCTGCCCACCAGGTAATTAAAAAAAACATTGGTGCACTCACATGTAAGAGACAAAGGTGATTAAAGCTTATTCTAAAATGTGACACACCACCCAGGTTTCTACTGCATGGAGGGATCATCTGTGCCATCCCCGTGTCCAATTGGCAGCATCTGCGCATCATCCGGCAGGATGTCCCTGACCGACTGCTCCCCCTGCCCCTCCGGCTCCTACTGTAACACCAGTGCACTGACTGAGCCGTCTGGACCCTGCAGCCCAGGTCTGACCATCCAGCATCAACATGGGAAATGATGACTTTGTCTTGATTTACAAGAGTGTCTTTTCCGCTACTGAATAACACAGTTCACTTACTCTACATTATAAATGCTGCAGTGTTTTCTGAGAGAAATCTAACTGTATCTTCTATCACAGGATATTTCTGTTCCCTGGGGTCCTCCGAGGCTTCTCCTGTCTCTCAGCCTTACGGAGATGTTTGTCCCATGGGGCACTTCTGTCCTCAGGGAAGTGGGTCGCCCAAACCCTGTCCTGTTGGCAGCTTCCTCCCAGAATCTGGAGCTTCCTCTCCCTCTCACTGCCATCCTTGCCCCCCAGGGAAATACTGCCTCACTTCTGGAGGCTCACAGCCGACAGGTGGGGGATTTCACCAGGTTTCCCATTAGTCAAGGACATGCTTAGTGAGCATAGAGGGCCAATTGTATAAAATCTACATCTCACGTTTCAGTTGTACACATCACATTAGCATGTTCCCAAACCCCTGAATGGCTGCCCGCATTAACAAGATCATAGGATCATGGTATAAGTAATGAAGTGAACCTACATGACGATTCATGTCTGATTGTCAAGCGAGGATCACATATAATGAGCTAATTCATTCTTGCAACCCTTTTCCCCTGTGTTAGGTCCATGTTCTGCAGGTTTCTTCTGCTCTGGAGGAGCCGGTAGCCCCACACCCCGAGCCAATTCCTCTCTGTTCAGCTGTCTTTGTGAGGTACTGGAGGCGTATACCACAAAGACAGGCGCAGCCTTCTGGATGCACAATCTGTCCTGCATCAGTAACTCCAGTCATCCTGGTAAAATATGGGTTTCTCCAGTTTGTAATAACACAATAGATACTTCCAGTAAAACGGCAGCACATCGGTATCTTCAAAGCCCTACTTGTTGTGATAAATGTCCCACAAAGAAGTGGCTTTTTAGTTTGACCTTCCCTTAAAGTATTCTACAATGAATCAGTGCCTTACAGTGCTACGTTGTTTAAAGATGTTGTTCCCTTGGAAGTCAAAACCGTTAAATCAGCATGTAGGAAGAGAAGAGTGGCTCCTCTTTGGTTTCTTGTCTGCAAGACACGTACATTAACTCAGACATCTTTCATGCCTTATCATCCGTTCTATTACAGGCGGAGACGCGACCTGGATCGAAATGGTAGCGGCGCCGCAGGCAGATTCAGACCATATTGTGACTCATGCACCTCCGCGTCTCAAGAGTTCACATTATGCCTGTTCCACCTACAGAGGGGATATTTGCCCAAGGGGTGGGTAAATCCTGACAGTGAACTTGTGCACTCAATGTTATACTTTGATCATTCCCTCAGGCTCACGTGTTATCTTCCTTGCTCATGACACGGCAGTCCTACTTGCTGTAATTGTTGTGACACCTGACTGATTTCATCTGTGTGTCTCATATTCCAGCTATAATAGACTGTCACTTTATCTTGGTTTTATTTGGACACTCTTTAAATGTACTACAAGTAACTTTTAACTGGTTATGAAACAGTCTCAATCTAGTACTGATGCCTCTATGACCTACATACACAAATGAGGCCACCAGTGAGAAGATTCGCTATTCCTATATCATAATTGTAGAATCATAATCATCATTATCATAATTAGAATCAGTAATGCTTGTCTCCAGGTTGGATAAGCCATAAAATTACAGCTATTTTTATGGCAGAGTGCTGAGGATGAATTGAGGCATCTCACAGCCTTAGGAAAGATGCTGCTCTGTAGTCTCGTGGTACGGCACTAAAACAAAATTAATTTTGATTCAGCCTCACCACGTTGCAGTTGTTAATCTTACACAAATAAATACATTACCTTACTGCTCGATTGTATCCTGCTAACAGCTGTGTTTAGGACAGAAATATATAAAATGTGTGGGCTTGCTCCCTCACTTCTCAGACCTATTGGTTCTCAGAAAAATAAGTGCTCTTGCCAGATCAAGGTCTCAAGATTTCAAGTTCTCAAGCCAGAATCAAGAAGAAATAAAAAGGTTTCCTGTAGCTGCTCAGAGAAAACGATGACTGGAACCACAGAAGATTGAATTAAAGGTGCAATATTCAAACATTTTAGTTGAATATATATTTAAAAAAATAAGAAATATTGACAGTTCTCTATGAAGTCTATGTAGTGTGTTGAAAAGATATCTACTGACGTTAGCATGTTAACAAGCTAGCCCCGACACATCCTGGTCTAAAGCTCCTGAGATAGTGCCGTTATTCAGGTAACTCCCTGTCTGGACTGCTAGCTGCATGGCTAACTGAGCTTATAAGCTCATAGTCGCTACAGTTAACTGCTATTCTAGCAATATCTTGCCCTCTAATTGTCTTGAGTATGAATCCTTGTGTTCAGTTCTTACATGGTGCTCCTTTAAGTCAAGAATTACAGAAAAGGCTTTGCCAATTATCTCCATTGTACTGTAAATCAGCGATGGCAGCACAAGATAATTGCTGATGGTTATGCAAAACAAATTCTTATGCAGTTACCCTGAAGGTTTGAATTCCCTCTATTTGAAGACCTATGAGCCGAACTGCTTGAGTTCGACTTCCCCCTTGAGGAGGCTGGAGGTGGTTGGGTGGTGATGCACATAAAACAGCAGCACTGAAATAGCAGCTTATGTCAAACCAGTAAGGAGCAGGTTTAAACTTCTGGCAGCAAAGTAATTACTGCCTGCTGGAACATAAAAAAAATGTGAAGGGTTTACTGTAAATAGAAGAAGCTGAAATAAGGGGTGTGGGAATAAAGTTTTGTGAAAATCCTGTAACTCCAGAGGGAGCGTGTGCGAGAACAGCAATCCTTCTGATTGGATTTTTGCCTCGCTGACGTTGATTAATCTTAGTGATACTTTTTTTGGCTACTTTTCAGGTTTCTATTGCCCTCTTGGTTCTGCCTATCCCCTGCCCTGCGAGGCTGGCTTTTACTGTAACCAGACTGGATTAGATGCCCCGGCAGGGCCCTGTGCTGCAGGATATTTCTGCCCTAAAGGCTCCTTTGACCCCCATACCACCTCTTGCCCCACTGGACACTACTGCCCCCTTGGAACTCCTCTTCCTCTGCCCTGCCCTCTTGGAACCATAAAAAGTGAGAAAATTGCTCTTTTGTAATACAGCTGTAATTGTTAGATTCATCTAAAAATCAAATTTATTGTTCATTTTTGTGAACAGTTTAATTGTCTTAAGATTCTGCTTGTGCTGCATGTCTTCTCTTCCTTTGAATAGAGAAGTACTCCCGTCCTCTTTTCCGAATCATGAATTAATGATGAATGAATGAATCAGGTGCAATACAAAAGTGAGAGATACAACTCCTAGTCCTCTTTGTTGCACACATTGTCAGTTTCCCCACACAAACTAGTGTCTATCTTTTGAGTTCAGTCATGCGGAGAAATGTGAAAACTTCCGTCAAGGCCCCCTTTTTCTCTCCCCTGGGCGCCTATGAATAATTTCAGTCACAAGGTGGTAAAATTGTGTAATTGTATTCTTGTCTCGCGGCGGACAACTAGAATTCTATTAAAATGTGCTGTAGCTCTTTTGTATGTTTATGAATTAAAGAGCTGATGAGGGAATAGGTATGTACTTTGCATCGCATTAGCATTGTTATCTATTTTAACGTTTCATTACGCCAACTTATGAAGGGATTTGGTGATTATGGTGTACAGATAAAACACAGAGCGAAGTAAATCAATCTGTGAATTCATTTCAAACTGATGTGTCTATTGTGTGCTTATCACTAGGTTCCCTTGGTGGATCCACGGTTGAGGCTTGCCAGCTGTGTCCCGCGGGTCACTACTGCCACCACAGAGGAAGAGCTGAGCCAAGTGGCCACTGTGCAGAAGGCTACTACTGTCCTGAGGGCCAGAGCTCAGAGAAACCGCAGCAACATGTCTGCTCAGTAGGACATTGCTGTGAGAAGGTCAGCTGTCCAGTATGAGTCCTCAAGCCATTGTCTGTCGTCAGTGCTGAATATTGCATGTATCAGCATGAGTCGTCCTCCTCAGTCTGTCACGAAAAGTGCATCACTGCATAAAATAAGCAGTGTTGGAAGAAGTGTTCAAATATTTGATTGCAAAATAACTTTCCAAACTAACTTTTAAAGTATTAGCATTAAAATATTGGATTGTAATAATGTATCTGTCTGACTCAGCACTGATGCAGCATACAATCTTCAAGGTAACTAGTAACTAAAGTAATTAAAGAAATGTAGAGGAGCAAAATATTTGCCCCTATCAAGTAGCGGGAATTGAAAATACTCAAGTAGAGTACTATGACTCGAGTATCTTTACTTGAGTAAACCCTAACCCTAACCCTAACCCTGTACTTACTCAAACATTCTACATTCCATCACTGACTGAAAGTCAATTGATGTTCTCTTCCTGTTTTTCCCGACGGTCTCTCTCCTCTACCGTTGATGCGTCTGTCTCTGTCTCATTGTTGCACCATGATTACGCCTGATGATGCATGTTATTCCCCTAAAATTAAATCTAATAAAATCAATTGCTCCAGGGCAGTGTCAGACCGACAGCCTGTCTCCCAGGCAGCTACCAGTCCAGACAAGGCCAGGGCAGCTGCGAGACATGCCCTGCTGGTTTCTATTGTCAACATCAAGGTAACGCCAATGGGCTGGATAATCGTCAGAAAACAAAGCATTGAGCTACATAAACGTATTCTGCACTGTGTCTGCCCATCAGGAATGACGCTTCCACTGCCATGTGAGAGAGGATTTTACTGTCCCAGCGGAGCAGCAAATCAACAGCCATGTCCAGCAGGGACCTATGGAAACATGTCAGGATTGATTGAAGAGTGGCAGTGCTCACTGTGTGACCCTGGGATGTACTGTAAAGAACCAGGTACAGTACATCCTCTGACCCTATATCAGTTATTTATTACGTATATGTTGCAGATATCTATCTTTCTTTGTTTTTTTGGTGTAATCCAGAAACAATTGGAGGGAAATGGCTGCTCTGTTATTTCTTTAAAGGAAGGACTTTCCCCACTGGGCCATGTGCTGCAGGCTTTGTTTGTGTAGGGGGAGCTGCTGAACCTTCACCACTAGACAGACTGACTGGATTCCCATGTCCTCCAGGCTTTTTCTGCTCTGTGGGGACTTCAGTACCAAAACCATGCCCAAAAGGAACATTCAGGTGCATATCCTGCAATATGTCTGTTTACTATTTCATCTTCCTCTATTAATAGCTGAGCAATATTATCAACAGATGTATTTTTGTGGTGATATGGCATAAGTGTTGTCTTTTTCTGTTTTTAAAGGCTGCATTACAGTAACGTGATGTAATTTTCTTAACTTATCAGACTATTCTACTTGTTCTGATACTTGTCTTTGCCAGCTTTGTCATTATATGACTGATATGATGTTGTTGTTTACATTTGCATGTTTACATTTGTTAAAGGTACGGTAGTGTCATGGAGTTCTGTAAGTCATCAATAACTGAGCAAATAGGATCTGAATTACATAAAAAATCCCTTGATTGCTGTAGTTCAAATGTTCACATCTCTGGACAGTGAGCAGAGCGGGCTTGTGGATGAGTCTCAGTGTCGCAGCTGCAGTCCTGGCTTCTACTGTTCAGGGACGGGCCTCTCTGTCGTCTCTGGACCCTGCCTGCCAGGTCAGAAAAAGACAGATGATTTAAGCTAATATGAAAATGATGCTTTTTCAAACATTTTATTGGAAGTGCTTCTCCCCAGGTTTCTACTGTCTAGAGGGATCCAAGACTGCATCTCCAATGTTAAGTGTATCTGGAGGTGTTTGTCCAGCAGGCCACTACTGCACAGAGGGCAGCAGCGTGCCGTCATCCTGCCCAGCTGGCTCATACCAAAATGAGACTGGAGGGAAAGGCAGAGATGACTGCAAGCTGTGCCCATTTGGTAAACAAGAAACCGTTCTGTATGACCTGAGATTTGTGCTATCGGGAGATGTCCTCACTGTCTGAATGCCTTTGCAGGCTGGTTCCAGGATTTATCGGGCCAGACAGAGTGCAATCCCTGTCCTCCTGGGTTCCACTGCCAGTCACTGAGTTCCAGCCCCACCAGCCCTCTACCCTGCCCAGCTGGCTACATCTGTCCCAGGGAGAGTCCGGACAGACAGCCTCTCCCCTGCCCCAAAGGCACCTACAGTCCCAGTCAGGGTCTCACCACCACAGGTAAAACCCCCCAAAATTTGTGAATTTTCTTGTGCTGTTGTCTGGCTTTTTTTCTTGACTGAGAAGGAGAGTGAATTGCTTGTTAGGGCAAGTGTTTTGGTTTGGAACAGTGAACTACTGATTATTCAAATCCAATTTTCCTTTCGAATCTGCATTAATGAGAAAAGTTTTGAGAACCTACAAAAAAAAAAAAGGATGGAAAAAAGGATTCAAATGATCTTCCTTAATTTATTTTGCTCCCAGACTTGGACACTTGTAGCAGTGTGCAACCATCTGAGACACTTGGTGATTGATCTCACCTGGCAGGTAGCTTGTTTTGCTGCTTGGACTGAGGTCAAAGCTGTCCATCTGTGTTTGCAGGTGAGTGCCTGGCGTGTCCAGCGGGTCAGTTCTGTGGGTCTGAAGGTTTGGTCGAGCCGTCAGGAGCGTGTGCTGCCGGCTTTCTTTGTCTGATGGGTGCCACAGTGCCCAACCCGACTGACAACAGAACGGGATCTCTCTGTCCGCCTGGAGTTTTCTGCCGACAGGGGCAGAGAGCAGGTAGATTGAATAAAAGAGTCCTTGAGTGATATTGAGTAATGTGTAGGTATTTCAGTACGTTTCCATTTTTTTTAATGCAATTTTGTGCTGATTTGATTCATTTTTAAAGTTAATATCCTCCACATGAGTATATTGTTTTCCCTTTTTGTGCCAAAGGAGATTGCTTGGCAGGATTTTACTGCAACTGGGGATCCAGCAGAGCAGATGAGGCTCTGTGCCCAGCTGGGTTCTTCTGCCCCAGTGGAACACCAGTCCCCATGCCTTGTCCTGCAGGAACATTCAGCTCTGAAACAGGCAACATGCATCAAGACAACTGCACCACCTGTACTCCTGGATACTACTGTAACGGTAGGAAACATTGTCCTTAAGTAATCTTACACAAGGCGAGCAAGATCATCTTCAACAACAAAAGATGCTATAGAGATGATTATTTATTTTCCAGTAGTAATCATAAAAAAGAATAGAATACTGCACATTACTTTTGCTAAGTATCACACTTTATTGATCATACTAAGGTATTCTCCATTCTCTTTTAATAACTGGAAGTGACAATCTGTCAAGATATATACAACATATAAGAAAAGAGAAACAGGAAATTGTACGGAAGCCCTAAGGGGCTTGAGAGATCTTTTTTTTAAGTCTGATCTAGAAAAAAATTCTCTCCTCTGTTTTTGACTTGAGAACTGGTGGGAAATAGGCTTTGACAGGATCTTCTTTCAAAGTACTTTAATTCTTATTTTATCTGTGAAAAAACATGGAACATATTTTTGTAAAATGTTTTGTTTTTTTTCCCCCACAGATTTAACTTTTTTTTAATTCAATTGCACTGAATTGCAAAAGTATTAGTTTGTTTGTATTTTTTTATATTATTTATTTAGGAAGCTTATCCTTGCAAAGCCTTTTTTTCACCAGTTCTCAGTCATAAGCATAGAAGAGAAATCAACAGCCATGAAAATTTGAAAATAAATCACTGCGCCCTTAGGGCTTCCACAAAAAGGTGAGGTACCACGCCACGTAATTAAGTCTACTTGCAAGAATGTTTCCAGAAATTAATTATTTAATGAATGAAAATATTAGTGTTTCATGGGTTATTCAAAATCATGTCATCATATAAACTACATGTATTCAAGTGTACCATAAATAAAGGTCTTATGGGTCTGTAAAATAGCCAAAATCCTTGCAGCATGACATGCCATGGAATCTCATTATTCAGTTCTCTGGGAGATAAACTTTGCAAAGTAAATTTCCAGTGCACTCAGTGTATTCAGACAAAGTTAGCATACAGATCAGGTACAGGACATGTTTTAACAAGTTATGTTAATAAGGTTCACCACTATGATCACAGACATGTCAAAAGGACACAGATCATTGTCTGGCTACAGTAGCTGCCGAACATTAATGAGCCCCATATGTTCAGTTCTTAATGAGAACAACAAATTAGCTGAGATTCTATTGGGATTGTTGAAAGTCATACTTAATAGTCATACTTTCACTAATTGCAGCAGAGCTGAGACATCTCGGATAAAATGGGGACAGCTAATTTAAGTGACACCTCACTTTATCTCAGACAATCTAACTGATTTCCCAGTGTCAGTGTCAGTTTCTTTAATTATGCAGCTCTCTGTCTTTTCAATGTCAGATACAAGCTAAAGTTGTGAAAATACAATTAATTGGTCTCATCAGATATCTGTTTTTATCAATTCCTCTATGTGTGGCTCAGCTGAAGGCACTGTACAGCCTGCACTGTGTCCTGTCGGATACTACTGTCCTCCAGGAGTGACTCTAGGGCTGGAGTTCCCTTGTCCAGCTGGCACTGTGCAGAGCCAGCTCGGAGCCTCCAGTCCTCAGGCCTGCCTGCTCTGCCCTGCTGGTATGGAAAAGATTCTGTGTTTTGTTCTACATCATTATAACCTAACCCGAATAAATCCTTTGTGCATGTCAAATCAGTGTGTTTTAAATCCTCATCACTCTATTCTGTTGGTGTTTCCTGCAGGAATGTTCTGCTCTCAGCTTGGTTTGTCCGAGCCAACAGGACTCTGTGAGGAAGGATTTTACTGCCCTGCTGGATCAACCAGCCCGAACTCCACTGAGTACCAGGTGCTGTTCTTGTTCACTGTTGCTTCTGTTACCTGGTGACATTGATTGATCTGTACTTGTTCCCAGAGAATGATTCATAATGATACCGGTGACCCCCTGACCTTTCATTTTAGAGAAATAAAAAAGGCTGTTAAAGGTGCAGTTTGTAAGAATTTCGATAAATAATTGAAATAACATTATCAATAGAATGTGAGGTAATAACAGTTTTGACATTATGTCAAAGACGTCTATGTATTGTGTTGCAGAGATATCTATTGATGTTATTCGATAACCATCTAGCCACGTAGCCACTTTGTACCTCAACACCAACACTCCCCTTAAGTGGCCAGCCTGCATTTGACATATTGCACCTGATTGCACTAAGATTTCCGTATTTCCACAAGAAATATAATCAAAATTTGAGTGGATGATTGATTAAGCACATTCACTCAATACTTTCCTTGTTTTATGGCCAAGTATCATTCTTCTAAAAGCACCATTAGCTGAAATGTCAAATTACTGTAGCACACAAGATATAAAAAATGATTTACTGGGAAATTTGCGCTTGTTATTAATGGTGCTTTGACAATGAGTCGCTTTTCCTCGAGAATTATTCAGATCTAACTGCGATATTATAATTACTTTCACCAAAGACATTTCTGCTTTGATTTTGGTCACTTTATAACCTTTACTCAGTATCCCTTATGGCCAAAAATGTTAGACCACACACACACACACACACACACACACACACACACACACACACACACACACACACGCACACACACACACGCACACACACTGAGATTATCTCTCCTCTCTCTCCATCCAACCATTCAGAGCCGCCTGGCGCCTCCGCTGGGCCGCAGATGACAGCAGACAAGAGGTGTAGCATTTCCTA
>OMLP01000480.1:0-23996 GCA_900302685.1 Spondyliosoma cantharus | reverse complement strand
ATCAAAAGAGGGCTAAAGCCATATTGCTGAGCACATTCATACTCTAATGGGAATATTTTGTTTTGATGTAATGACCGCATTTCAGCCTCTAGAGACCTCAGGGCATTAGTAATCATTAGGACTGGTTTCTAAATGCATGCTTTACAGAAATGCCAGGATGCATACTCAGGAAATCAAGCCATCAAAAGTACAGTTCAGTTTTTCTATGTTTTTATTTTTCTCCTTCTTCTCAGGGGAATTCTACCAGAAGCCTTATTTGTCCTTCCGGCCACTACTGCCCCTCTGGCACTGGCTATCCACTCCTCTGCCCCACAGGATCTCTCTCCATCTCCAGGGGACTGAAGGGAGCTGACGAATGCCCCCCCTGCCCCCCTGGACTGTTTTGTGACAGGCCTGCAATTGCAGAGCTCTCAGATGCTCTCCCGTGTCATGCTGGGTAAACACTTCTGCCATTTCAGTTTCATCTCCCTACTCTGAGTGTAAACACGCACAGTTTTGCCATCTCTCCATAATAGGTATTTACTTTGTTGGCTTCGCTGATTTCATCTGTGGAGAAAATGGTCCGAAAATGTTTTTTTCTTCTCTAGTCTTTCTTTCTCTCCCTCTGTCAGTCTCTCCCTCGTGTTTAATCAAAAAGTGTTCTCACCTTATAGCTTAAAGCATTTTGGATTTATGTGTAGGATTTGTACATGGATTAAAGGGACCAGTACAATATGCCAGCAAGATATCTAATGTTCCAAAAATCAATCACAACCTAGTGTACACATAAACAACATCAGACAGATAATCGAATGTCTATTGCATGAGAGTCTGTTTAGTGTCAATAAGGGGGAGCAGGTGTCCTCAGTTGGACAAGATCCACACTTAAAAATAATTTCTAACTGCTGCAATATGCTCTGCAGTAAATACGTAGAGATGAAAACCCACTTTAAAGCAGCTGTAGCACTTCATCATGTCTGCCAAGGGAGTTTAATTCTATTCAGTTTTAAAACTGTAAATAAGAAGATCTGATGTAACTTAGGGGGGAGTAGAATTAACTTTCAAAGTAATTCAAAAACAATAAGTAAAACATTAGTTTTAGTGTATTTGACACGAATCACTGCCAGTTATTAAAGCATTTTATTTCAGGAAACAGGCTACACTAAGCGAGAGATGGTGCTTACTTCTGAATAATTAGAACCTAATATGTATAATTTATGGTATAACCCTAAGTGTAAAGGTAACTGAATTAAAGGAGACATATTACACATTTTTCAGGTTCATAATTTTTATTTGGACAGCTCACACATGCCTGAGGCAGTACCACCAAAAAAAAACAAAAAACAGCAGCTTTGCTAAATCAGTTCTTACCTGCCAAATTGGCCACAAGGCATAAATTAAAGCGTGACATGGTGACGTTGTTTAGACGTAATTAAAGGCGGGACTTTTGACGAGGTGTTTCATGTGGGAGAGAGGAGCTCCTCTTGGTGCAGACTTTTTTTTACTTTTAAAATCTTTTACATGCAGAAGAACAGATAAAACACACTGAAGGATAGGGAAAAACTGAAAAAGCATAATAGGTCTGCTTTAACATTAAATGGTGCATTGTCTTCATCAAACGGAGAAAATTGTTGGTATCTGCACTGTTGGGGATATTTATGACTAACCAGTTACCCATTCAAAGTGGTTACACTTCCGTCCAACTCAATTTGATTAAATATTATGATCATTTATTATAATTTCATTGATTATGTATAAAATCAGGCCTTAATGCATTCAAATGAATCATTACAATGGAATGTTGCGCAGGGAAATTCTGCCTTCACAAAGTAGTTATATGGAGCACATACTAACAGATGTACATTGTTAACCATCACAGAACCAGTAATTGTAATAACATCATTTGAAGTCTGTGGTGGACTTAACTGATGCATATTTTCAAGATGCACTGCAATGTTTTTCCTCAAACTTTTCCAAAATTTCCCCACTGACCAATTGTTCAACTTCTCTAATAGTAGCTGGTGGCAGTATCTGTAATATTTTTTTTTTCCTTCACTGTTTATGCCTATAGGTATGTGTGCTTGGGTGGCAGTTCCAGTCCCACCCCGTCTGACAGTTCCCATGGCTACCTCTGTCCCGCTGGCTATAGCTGTCCTGTTGGCTCAGCAAGTGAGGCGCCCTGTGAGCCTGGCACTTATAGTCCTGCCCCTGGAGCAGCCCACTGCATAACATGCCCTAAAGGGACTATGTGCTCCTCCTCGGCCACTCAAGAGCCCTCTCTCTGCCCAGCTGGTGAGGATGGTGAAAATAAACTACAGTCTACAGTATATACCACATCATTTAACTCTAGCAGCAATACTCGCCAGTGGTTAAATGTCAAATTCTGCAGTCACGATAAACCGATATTTAATAAAAGCTCTCTCTTCATAGGTCATTTATGTCCTGCTGGGACAGCCCTGCCTCAGCCATGCCCTTCAGGGACTTTCAGCAACCAGACAGGAGCCCACTCTTTCTCTGTCTGCACACCCTGTACCTCTGGATCCTATTGTAGCTCACATGGAGCCTCAGCACCACAAGGTGACCAGACGTAAAGATAATTATTCCAGTCATGCGTTAAACCATTTATTCAGACAGGTGAATTGATGGTGTCTTTCCATTTTTTTCCTAGGTCCTTGTTCACAGGGTTATTTCTGTCAAGGTGGAGCCACGGAGCCAACACCCCACAGCTATGACAACTTCCCCAGGAATGGCCCTTGCCCCGTCGGCCACTACTGTCCAGCAGGGTGCTTCTACCCAATTCCATGCCCTCTTGGCAGCATACGCAACACCACCGGTACACTGACTGTTTACACACTTCATGAAATGGCATTTTCTGTGACCCTGTGATATCCAGTAGTAGAAAAGTGCATTTACTCAAGTACTGTTAAAATCATCTCAAACTTAAATATCTTCAGCAGTAAATACAGCTATATTATTCCCAAAACTATAATATATAATAGTATATCATAGTTTACAGCAGATGATACTTATAGACTTTTACTTAACTAAGGTTTTGGATGCAGGATTTAATTACTTGGTTAGTTGGTCGGTTGCTTGGCGAGTGAGTGAGTGAGTGAGTTTGCATTCAAATTTGAGGGAGGTCCTGTATTTCGCACTTTGTGTGTCTGATCTGCATCACAACTGTACCCCCTCACTGTTATCTGTCCTGTTTATGCTCCTGTCTTAGGAGGTGTGTCCTTAGAGAGCTGCTCTACCTGCCCTGCAGGTCACTACTGCTCCACTGAGGGTCTGGCCAGCCCCAGTGGCCCCTGTGCTGCTGGTTTCTATTGCCCCTTTGACTTCTCTTCAACCACTCCTTATGCCTTCCTCTGTCCCAAGGTAAGGTTCTGTTTCTCTCTGCACTCCCTCTTCCAGCAAATTGCCCTTCCCGTCCTTCCCTTTTCCATTGTTTTTATCGTTTTCCTCACAGTATCTCTCCTAGAGACACTTCTGCCAAGCTGATTATTATTTATGTCCTGGTGCATTGAGTGCCTCCCCTCAGTTGCACCTTTGTCACTTCCATTCCCTCGTAGGGCCACTACTGTTCAGAAGGCTCTGCCCTGGCCCTGCCTTGTCCCACAGGAGAGTACCAGCCGAACCAGGGCTCAGATAGCTGCATCCCATGTCGACCTGGATTCTACTGCGAGGAGGCCATAGTGGGAGAGCCATGGCCCTGCCCACCACACTCATTCTGCCCTGCAGGTCCTCTAAAAGGATGGTTTTGAATACAGAGGATGGCAACTTTAATTTAATCAATGTATTACATTATATAGCATCACGGAGAATGCACAATAGACCAAAAATGTCCTCTCAGTTTTGTGCTTCACTGAAAAAACATTTTCCTTTGTGGTAATCATCGTGTAATAAATCAAACTGTCAGTCTCTGTTTTAATGTAATGCATTTTTTACAGGCACCATGGTGCCTCAGCCCTGCCCTAATGGGACGTACACTCATTCAAACCAAGGAGGCCTACACGAAGAGAGAGAGTGTTTACCCTGCCCCCCAGGGAAGTTCTGCAGGTACACCACAGCCTCAACCTATGCACACAGAGGCTCTCAGAAGTGCTCATGTGTCACGTGCTAATCAAAAACATCAGGAAATACACATTCATGTAAACAGACAGAAACACTATTATGCACAAGTGCATCCCGTACTCATGCATACACATGCAGACACATGCTCAAAGGCAAACACTCGTCTCTGCTTTAATTATACTCACAATTAGCAGAATGCAGGAGTGTATCATGTTCAGGATCCACGGTTCACTGAGCAGCCAAATTAACACCTTAATATGTATGAATATAATGAATGTAGATATGAAGTGGGAGGTGAAAATTATGTAATTGTCATTCGATTTATCTAATGAAGCGTACACTTTATTGTCTTCTAAATGGTCTTGTGTGAACATGCGTGCTGGTTTTGTAGATAAACTAACCCTGCGTATATTTTCTTCAGGGCCGGTAGGATCCAGGGTTTGTGTGCTGCAGGCTATCTTTGTATTTCTGGGAGTGCAGATTTCACCCCTCAGGGAGCCATATTGAACCTGACCCAGTGCCAGTGGGGCATGCAGTGTGCTGGACCATGTCCTCCAGGTATTTACACAGATTTTCATACTTTATTATGAGATTATTTTACCTGAGGGATCAGAGTGTTAATCTTTTTTTCCTTATACTGTTTAGAATTCATTGTTTGTATCCTTTACTCCAGGTTTCTACTGTCCAATGGGCACAGAAGAGGCTGAGTTGTGTCCTGCAAACACTTTCAGAAGCTCCCCAGGAGGTGCCAGTGTACAGGACTGCTTACCCTGCCCACCTCAGCACTGGTGTAAACCTGGTATGAGCTGAGTATTTTTAAGAGCTACTGTAATCAGGTTTTTACAAGGTAAAAGTGCAGCATAAAATACAAGATTTAGACTCAGAGCAGGAAGAACATTGTATAGTTTGAGCTCTGACAGAAAATATTTAGTGTTTTTATGGGCCTATTGGGGAAGCAGTGTACTGCTCTCTTGTTGATCCTACCAGGTGTAAACTGATAAATAAATACATACCAGCAGGAATCCTACTACTTGGATCACAAATAAAACCACAAGCTGAGAATTAGAAACATGCATTAAAAATAAAGACTAATCCCGGGCTCGTGCAGCGTTAACAGACCAGAAATGTTGCCTGTGCAAGTTCTTGATGATGTTGTTTGCTTGAAGGAGAGCCAGTCCTTCGCCTGTGTCCTGCCGGTCATTACTGTGACGGTCTGCGTGGCAGTGACTTCGATGGGGGGACAGGACCCAGACCATGTCCTCTGTTCACCTATCGAGCTTCACCTGGAGCAGGCAGCAAGGGTGACTGCCTTCCATGCCCTCCCGGTTCACACTGTAACAGCACAGGTCCGAAACACTGCATCTCACGCAACAGAAGATCAAAGATGAAATAAGATGAACTAAAAATGACATCCACAAATCTAACCAAGTCCTTTCCATTTATTCCCCCTCTTTCATTCTGCTATTAGTAGTTAAAAATACAGCCTAATACTCCTCTTGTTGGTGGGTTTGAATTTTGCAAGTATATTTAAAGAAAGAAAAATAGCCTTCTGAGGTTGTATTAAGTTCAATATGTACACAGACTATCACAACAGTGCCTGAACCTGTGCCCGGAATAAGACTGATGCATTAAAAACGATAGCGATACCCGAGGCTACAGTCATGATTGAGTGTTGAGTTTTATAAAGGAAAAGCTTTTTTCTAATCCCCCTCAAAAGTGTTTAGAATTATTGAAAATTTAACCCATATTGTTGAGGTTGTGGTCTCCCTCTCTTCGGTTCTTTTGTATGAATACATAAGTCGTTTTGATAAGCTTAATGGTTCAGGTGTTTTTTTTATTTAAGGTCACACTCAATGTGTGAACGATGATACAGCATTTATTTCTCCTTTGGTTATATTGTGTGAAGGGCTGAATATTTGTGATGTATTTTCCAGGGCTTACAGACTACTCCAACAGCCCATGCCCACCTGGTTTCTGGTGCAGCGGGTCTGGACCCCCCATCCTCTGCCCTGCAGGAACTAAAAGACCCCTTCCTGGAGCTTCCACACCCAGCCAGTGTGAATCCTGCACAGGGGGAACCTTCTGCCCAGATCCCCGGGCTACGGGAAAGCCCAATGTGGAGGGGATCCCATGCAGGCCATCTTATCAATGCCCCATGGGTAGGTTTATCAACACAGTTTATAATGTTAGGATAGTTTATTACATTCTGTATATGATGACTTTGGATCTTTTATTTGATAAATACCTCTCTCCCTGGAGGTGGTTCTGCAGTAATGAGTTTTTCCTCTTCATCCAGGTGCCGTCTCAGAGAGGCTGTGCAGCGCTGGCTCTTTCTGTGGCCCTCAGTCTGCCAAGCCTCAAGTCTGTCCTGAAGGATATATCTGTCCCGAGGGATCCCATTCATACCAAACCCCCAAACAAATGTGAGTGCATGTCATAAAATCTGCCATGTTTGTAAGATTGAGATTGAAATGAGAGGCTTTAGCTGTGAAATAAGGGAAAGCCTAATGGGTTTGGACTGATTCGACACTGTGTGAGTTGAAGGTTTATAAATAACCATGTTACTGTGCCCCACAGCTGTCTATTTCCCTACTACTGCCCGGCCAACAGCTCTGCCATGAAGTCTTGCGAAGGGGGTTCCATGCCTGTCAACACCAGCGGGCTCAGAGGATCCAAAAGCAGCTGCTGTAGTGTGTGTGACGGGGGCACCTATCGTCCATATCTCTCCCCCATCCAACACTGCCTTCCATGTCCACCAGGATACTTCTGCCCCCCGGGTACTTCAAATCATTCCACATTGAACCTCAGTATTTGTTATTTCATGAGTAACTCTAAATAAAATATGACTTTATTTTGATCAAACAGGTACAGACCACTACAAGAGTAACCCTTGCCCCCTCGGGTATGTCTGTCTTATGGGATCCACCAAACCACTGCCCTGTCCCACCGGCTCCTTCGGTAACCTCACTAATGCTGAGTCAATGAGCAACTGCCACCCATGTCCAGCCGGCACCTTCAACCACCTGGCCGCTCAGAAGGCCTGCTTTCCCTGTGGCAGCTCCTCCACCTCACCAGCAGGTTGCATCCTATCAGACAACTCAATTCATGTTAAGTTACAGCTTCAAAAGAGTTCCTCTGTACAGGAAGACATCTCCATGTCACACCTGTTTCCTTAGGGTCTTCATCTTGCACCTGCATTGGTAAGAACCGTGCTTTCCAGCACTCGGATGGTTCATGTTTGTGCAGAACGGGTTTTATCTTCTACAATGAACTGGATTTCAAAAGCTCCACCTCTGACAGTGAACTGGACTGCCAGCCTGAGGTCAGTAGTAGATCTAATAAGGAACCTTTTTTTTTTGCTATCCAAAGAAGAAGAAGGAGACATAGCCTTAATAAAATACCTTTATTTGAAACACAGACACAGACACACACACACACACACAGACAAACTCTATATTATTATAATATTTTATTGTTTGAATTGTCATTTTATTCTTTCAAGGATATGAAAAAGCATTCGCACAGTGTTTTTCTCCCTACTTTTGAATTTCTCCCATTCTAAAGTTTTCATAGAAATGCACTCGAATATGTGGATGATGGAAAATCTGCCAGAGAACTGTCAAGTTTCCCAGAAGCATATTAACAACCTTGACACCCCTCTGTGTTGACCATCACAAATAAATGAACAAACTTGTGGAAAATACAGCCTCCAACTCACCTGTTTGCCATGATTTTACTTTATAATTGTGCTTTTTCTTCCGGACAATATTGGAAAAAAACAAACTGTGAGATGGGTGAAGTACTGTAATAGTTTCCAATCATGAATGATGCAATGGGCAGCAAGGTCTGTGTCTGCGTGTGTGTGTTTTAGGTGAACAGACGGTGTGCCACAGGACAAATACGTCTGGCAGCATCCAGAGAGTGTGTGTCACCTTCCCTCCACTCCTGTAATATCACCTGCGGACCACATGGAGGAACTCTGGATGTGGAGATGGGCATGTGAATCTCAATTGTGTTTTTCTATTATATTGCTATTCAAACCTGTAAAACACTTGTGATGGTTGATGTAATGAATATCGATAGTTTCCAGTGATATAGCTTGACATAGTATTTGTCCTCCTGTCTGATCCTGATGCCCCAGCTGCCGATGTGAGCGATACGTGTCTGCTGAAGAGCTCTGCAACACGTCCTGCCTTTCCAGACTGCCTCAGCTCTCTGCCCAGTTCTCCACAGATGGCCAACTGCTGCTCAGCCTCAAAGAAAGAGGCAGCATGGTCTGGGCCAGGGTAAGGTAGAGAAGGCAAGGCCACTGGCCATAGTTTACAAGTTAATGCATCTCATATTTACCTGATACTTACTAATCAATGACACTGAATGTGTGTATAAGGATGGACTTTAAGTATCTGCTCCCACCAGATTAAAATAGCACAGATCTAACATTGGTATTGTACTAATGGAGCCAAGAGACTTCTCAGACTCCAATGAGGGGAACATTTTACTGCAGTATTATGTTATTTCATATTTATTGTATGCAAAGGTATACTCGACAGGTTAATGAGCAATGACCACTCTCATATTAGTTATCGATAACCTGTCATTTTCTTTCTTGAATTTATGTAGTATTCTGTTGCATTGTGCTGTAGTAGCAGTTCTCATTGTGCTTCTGTCTGTTTCCTTCCAGGCTGTGATGGATGTTTTAGGACCAGATATCCATGCAAAGACAGTCGGTGCAATCCATTTGGTCCAGTTTGACTCTGAAGGAGTGTTCGGTTGGATTCCCACACAGAGAGAACTTGTCAATCGGTTTCTGTCAGGTGACGAGATCGAACACGTCATATTGATTCCATTCTTTTTTAAATAGCTTATCAACACATTTGCTTTCTGTCTCCAGCATGATTTTACAGTAGAATGTAACTGATTTAACAATGATATACCTCTACTCAGAACCAGTCGAACTCCTAAATACAAGACCCAGAAGGAGAAGAGAAACAGAAGACGATGATGATGCTGCCGATGTAGCTGTCCTTCCTCGTATCCCCAACCCCATCGCCTGTCTGTCCTCTGGTGACATGCTAATTTTCCACCTCACCATCAACCACACAGGTGTCACTGGTTTTCTTTACTCTAATGCTGGTTGTATCATGACAGTGTGATTTATTTTTCTTTAAGCTCACGCTAACTTTATTTTATGTCCTGTAGACCGTCGTCTCAGCCACTTCCCAGTGTATCAGAAAGACCACCTGTTTAACAGTAACCCCAGCTGGGACTTTGGTGCCTTCAGAAGTCTGCAGATACTCATGATGCAGACGAACTTCAACTCTACTAGGTAGTGTTGAGGCTTTACTGCAAGGTAGAGAGTCAGGTGTTGATTATGTGAAACCCCACTTTGTGACCATATCTGTCCCCCTCCTTTTTCTTAGGTTTGCTCATGTGTTTTCAGACACAGGCAAGTATGTGTTTGTTGATAGCGCTGTCCCAGAGTGGAGTATGGTGGTGGTGGTCAGCGAGGAGGGGACAGAGTGTGACCGTCGGGCTTCGGTCTTCCAGCCCATGACCCCGGTACAACTGGTCAAGTATGGGATTGTCAAGCAGCACAGACTCAACCTTCTACCTGACTGGGGAGTGATAGCAGGTGTGTATCCCTACACAGGTACATGACTGTAATGAGTTAACCCCTTGCTTTTTGTTTATCATGACACAATACTAACTGTGTGTAGGGATCCTGAGTCTGCTGCTGGTTGTTGTTGTGGTTGTGACCACCACAGTGCTTGTCCTGCGACCTGGCAAGGTAAAACTCGTCTCCCAGTGGAGGACAAAACCAAAGTGGCGCAGCCTCGGGGAGCCCTTCCGTCCAGTGGATAGTGTTTACAGTGGAGAAAGGTGTGTTGGCTTGACATTAGGCCTGATGGTGTGTTTTGTCCATGTGTCAGGAGACTAATGTTGGGGGTCCTAGTAGCACCTAATATGTATGTAGCATCATTTAAAATGACATAAGGCAGCACAAGACCAGCATACATTTAAATGATCTTTGCCACCTGAATAATGTCAGAGCTATACAGAAAGCCCAGGTAATGTTGCTGGACTACAAGTACCCTTTGTATAGTTTAATTTGTTTCCATCAAAGCAGATGTTTTACCTTTCAAGAGGTACAACAAACAGATATATGAGGTCTTTCATTCATCCAGTTACTGGCTTTTTAAACAAAACGTGATTTGGCCTGTGTGTAGCTGTGGATGTGATAGGGTACCCCTTTTCCTTTTTTCTTTAATTTATCTATTTAGTCTTTATTTTTCCACTGATCCCTCCAGTTGTTTTGGTGACAAGTGACAATAAGAGTGATCGTGACATATACCTCTCTTCATTTATTTGTG
This sequence comes from Spondyliosoma cantharus, assembly GCA_900302685.1. NCBI lineage: Eukaryota > Metazoa > Chordata > Actinopteri > Spariformes > Sparidae > Spondyliosoma > Spondyliosoma cantharus. Next base: position 13,572 of record OMLP01000480.1, on the reverse strand, counting down.
TAGTACGTATGTTGCATATGCAAGTTTTTTGATTGAGTCAAATTCCCTCTCAGGGTCTTTAAAGCTTTACCCTTCCAGCAATGTTGGTAACAACTAATTTGTCTTAAATTATTATTACATTTTTTAAGTGAGATTTAACTTTAGATGGGTCAAGTCTAAAAGTAAGAAAACAATAGTTCAAAACTGAGCATAATGTAAACTGGCATTTTGAACACTGAAAAAAATGTCTACAAAGTACAAACAATACTTTAGTTACATGAAGTAGTTTAACGGATGCTCGTTTTTTATGAACAGCATTTAACTAGAAAAGACATAACATTTTAGTGCCCATGATGTCAATATGTAATATAAAAATATATAATGTAATGTGTAACTGACTAGAATTTCTGGTGCAGACTAGTGAGGTTAACAACATTAAGCTACTAGTCAACTAATCACATGAAAATGTAGCTGTATATTTGTTTTTCAGCATAGCTGTTCCAAGTCTAGGAGACTTCTTAGGCAGTAGGGGTGTAGGAGAGGGAGCAGAAGCTGAGGAGCCTGCTGTTTCAAAAGGAGGTAAGCTCACCGTTTCTGTCCCTCTGAGAGCCCTCCTCCAGAAACAAGCTCAAACCCCCTTAAAACTTAGGGAAGCGATATAAAGAAATCATAGTGTGTGCAGTGGGTTTGGTGGAGTTCACAGTGAGTTTGCCAGCTGAGAAATTATCTTGTGAATTATATTATGTTGTATGCTGAAATGGCCACAAAGCACATAGTATAAGGGATTTTATAATGAGGGTTGACTATAGAAAGACTGTATGGGGGCAGCTGTGCCTCAGGAGGCAGAGCAGGTGTCTACTGATCAAGGAGTTGGATGTTCGTTCTCCACCTCCTCCCTGTCCACATGTCGAAGTATCCTTGGACAAGACACTGAACCCCAGATTGTTCCCATTTCACTCTGTATGGTAGCTCATAGCCCTTATCAAGCACTTTGGATAAAAGTGCTATACAAATGTAGTCATTTATAGCCTTGAGCGTATTTCTCCATCATTACTTACTGCAAACATGTTTTGCTTTCAATGAATGAAAATAATAATTTCAGCATTTTCTTCAGTAATTCCATCATTGGAAATGTTTCCAGAAAGGTTTCAATTAAAAGAAACAATCTTTAAAATCTGACTGGCTTTCAATTTATTTGCCATTGTTTCTTTCAAGTCTGTGATAATTTTTGAAATGACCAGGAGCTAGAGTTCACTTTAATGTTTCTCACTTAGTGCTTAGTGAATTATTCATGCAGTTTGATAAGGCGTTTAACTGTCCATTGGCCGAGTCATTATGAAAACACCACGCATGACCAGGTAGCAGCTAAGAGCCTTTACCCCATTTGATCGTTGATAAAGAAAATAATGGCTAATATCACACGCTAATGGCTTGTGCTCTTATCTCAAACTCTCTAGATAGCCTCTGTGCAATTTGAATTCAAGTACTTATAATCCTTTGCATGCTCCATCCCGGCTGCATGGTCTAAAGGGACTCTACTGAATCATTATGGAGCCAAGTGAGGGGAGCTTTTGATTTCGAGGAGCAGTCATCCATCAAGAGAGTATCTCCTTAATTCTTAAGGACGGTGTACTGAGGCTTTGTTCTCTTGATTTCAGGCCATTTCTAACTTACACGTCATTGACATTTACTGATCCCATTTAGGAAGTGTGTCAGGCTACTGTGATTTAGAGGAGTTCAACGTGAAGACTTTATACGACAAACTAGAGGACCAGAACCTCCACATAGCCTCACAGCTTGCCCGACACCGCAAAGACACACAGGAGTTTTATAGGAACATTTGTCAGCAGACTGAAACCCTCAAGGTGAGTTTAACTGTAGCGTAGAAAGAATTGGCCATTATATATCTCATTATATATTGAAAATGTGTGACTCAAGTGTCACAAGAAAAAGATGTAAAATTGTATTTCTTCTTTCAGAATGTCTTTGAAAATATGGATCATAAAAAAATGAGTCATCTTAAGGAGTTGCTGGTCCATAATGCACTGAGGGATAAACCATCTAACAGCATTGCAGGAGAAAAAGATGCACAAGGTAAATAATGAATAATGGTGACACAGTGTGCGATTTCATCAAAGAAACTGAGCTGAAAAACAATTTCTTCATCTGTTAAAGAAAAAGGCAGCCACGTCGAAATATACAACCAAGATGGTTAAAGAAATGTTCCCCAGATACATACAAACATATACATAATGGGAACATGCAAATGGGCCCTATGCTCCCCAGTTCTTCTTATGTGCTCTTCCAGGTTCCTATGTTCCCATGGTCATCTGTTTCCAAGGTTCTGTATTTCCCACCCTGGGTTTATGGTAATGGTTATGGTTATTGCTATTCAACCTGAACACAATAGTAGGGTTAATCTGTGTTAACAGAAACTGGGAAATTTAGGACTCTGGAAACATTGAACCTTGAGAATTTCAGACTATGTGAAAATAGGGCCCTGGGAACATAGGACCATGGGAATTTACGACCCTTGGAACATATGGCTTTGTCAACATAAGACCCTGGGTACATTGGAGCATTGGAACTTAGGACACTGGGAACATTGGAAGTTTGAGAAATGTACATTTGTGGTTTTGCAGCAGGTTGTATGTTGATTGATCAAAAGGGATAATACTTGTTAAGAGTGCTTAAGAGTTGCTGGGAGGTGAACTGTTTCAAGTCTAAGTGTCTGCTGGCTACATTGGATACAAAGACATTCATTATATTGATCTTCTCATCTAACTCTTAGTGAGTAAGGTAGCAAACATAGTATTACCTGCAATATTTACGCTTTATCCCATTTTGTGCCTGAATGTCTGAAACAGACATGCTCAAATTCATCCTTTCCGATCACCTGTTGTTGTTTTTTGAGAGGCTAAAAAAACTGTCACATGCTTTATCAAATGTTTTTTTCTGGTCACCATCACCCCAGGTGAGGCTTCAATAGTGTTACTGGGAGCTGTTCTCAGGTCAGTGGAAGCTCTACTATGCAGGCTTACAGGAGAAGCTTGGCAGAACCAGGATTTGCCTGTTCGCCCATTCTGTCAGTCGGGTCCTCACGATGGCAGGGAATGTGAGCAGCAAGCTGGATACACACATCACGGTGACACCAACATGTGCTATACACAGGTACTGTGATGTAGTCTTCTGTTTGCAGCATATTTTGGAATAATTCAGTCAAGAGTCATTTCAGATTCCAACTTATGTCCTCAGTTTTCATCATTAAATATGACCAAAGCAGAAGCTCTTCCCCATGAACCAGGTAAGGAATACATCCGTACAAAGGTTTGTTGCATTTCCAAGAGCATCGGCATGTTATATCACCACAGTGAGATGATTCTGTCTTCCCCAGTCCATCTTCATGTACAGAGCACAGCTCCTTGTCTGAGTGACCACGACCTGTCCAAACTGGTCAGCATATCTCCTTTATTCAAGACTCTGCAGGAGATCCAACAGTCTTTACAGGACCTTTCCACGGCTGAGTTGAATCAACATCTCCGCAGTGGTACACAAAGTCTCAATACAAGTTGTCACCAAATATGGTAAATATGAAGCCTAAAATAGACAATTTTCTATCTGTTTTAGCAGATATAGAGCATTGTGTCCAGGAGAGCAATGATGGGCAACTAATCCCGACTGCGCTGGACAACCTCTCACCTCAACACTCGGCCGTTTTCCTGTTTGGTTGCCAGGTGATGCAGTTGCTTGCAAACTGCCCCCTGTTCCCCTCTGTGCATCTGCTGCTGGCCAAGTCACTCCCTGTGTCTTCATCCTCCTCTAATGAGGCTTTGCTGGCACATTGTTCAAGGGACTTTTATTTTGACACCACCAATCAAATCCTTTATCTGTCGGAGGCAAAGCTTCAGCATGTGGGACATTTCATCGCTACTATTTTGCAATCCATGGCACACATAGCATCAGGTAATCTGATAGAGTCCTGAGACCTTATATTGTGGCACGGTTTTGCAATCATCTTTAAAAACGCCAAGTATGTAATCTTCTCTCATGATGTTTGTTGTGTTTTTTTTTTATTTATAAATCTAGGATCTAAATCCCAGAGCTTTATGCAAGCCCTCCATGAGGCTATTTCAGCTTTATGCCTTCAGCTGTTCAACTTTTCTTTCAAACGGAACACAACAGAGGTGTGTAGGAGCTATTTAAGCCTCACACATCATACTCTGCTGCACAAGTAGAGACAAATAACTTTTTATGCTTTCTTTTCTACAGCCAAAATTAGATGCCTCAGAGGGGCAGCATGGAACATTAGTTGAGGAATTTCTCAATATTAGAGTTCCCAATGAAGCGCAATTCACCGAGCACCTATTGGCTAGCAGGTTGGTGAGAAAGATACAACCTACAGCAGAGAATAGTATGCCGTTTCAGCAGTTAACTTTCCTGCTTATCTTCCGATTTTAGACTTGAGAGATACAAATATTTCAAATTGGAGCAGCTCATCACAGACCTCAAAGAGCGTTCAACCGGGGACAGAAACACAGGTAAGACAATTGTGAGTTTCTAATAAGAGGAAGTTATCTGACACTATGTATCTCTTACTACAAACTATGTAAATATGGAAACTGTAAAAAACATGCAACAAAGAAAAACACAAGTGCTTTGAGAATTAAAATTCATCACCACTCATAAGCTGGATCATTGATACAAAAGTGACATTCACGGTCGATGCCACAATAAAAAACCTTTCAGTATGAAGCACTAACTCCTGACTCATGATCAATAGAAATCCTATTAAGGTCTATCCAGCAACCTTGTACACTTTCCCCCTACATGAGGATTGTTCAAAGCTTTCCGCCTCTTAGCCACTGACCTGTAACAGCATCGGCAAGCTATCTTGTAAAAAAACACCCATGACATTCCCATATTTCACAACAATAATGCATTCATATGAAGTAACGAACACATTTTATAGTGACATAAGGTGTTAAAGTCAGACACTGTTCCATTTCTCCTCAGTCACACAGGATGTAGACATCATTAAACCATTATAGGAAACCCTGTAGAGCAAAAGAGTCGATTTTCACCTCCATCACCCGAAGAGATTTTGTTCAAGAAGAATGGCCCAATATCCTAGTACACACAGTTCATGACTGCATGTCAGTGACTACTGACTGAAGCTATTCTGTAGGCAATGGGAGGTTGGTCTCTGGTAAACAATTATCATTTACAATTAAGTGTTTCAATTGTAGCTGGTGACTGTACCTTGCCATCGGCTCCAGCCGCACATGACCCTGAAAAGGATAAGCGGTTTCAGATAATGGATGGATGGATGTTTCAATTGTTGTGGCTTTTCCATCAATACCCATTGTGATAACACTTTATATCTAGGTACACATAAATGCTATCAAAGGCAATATTATGATCTCCCTAAAACAAAAAAACACATAGACTCGTACAATATCTCTCAATGAAGACGTATAACCCACTAGAAGTGTTTAGCGGTGTCTGTATCTGCAGAGACCCAATCCTATGCCTGTATTTTCACATTTTCTTAGTATTTGCTGGTTTCAGCAGATCCCTGGCCGCCATCCTCCGGGCATTGGTGTGTAGCCTTCAGTCAATAAACAGTGTGTGGTTGGGACTATATAAAAATGTCCCTACCACTCTCAGTCCATCATAAAGACCCGAGGGAAAGGTCAGTTTGACTGAGGGTGGGGCTACACATGTGCAGAGCAGAGAGGCAAACAGCAGACAGGATGAAGCGTGCATTCACACAAAATCTGTGTGGAGATGTGTGCTTAATCCTAACCAGAAAATAACATTTGCTCTCTAGCTCGCTCGACCTCAATTGCTTTATCTTTCTCTCCCTCTCGACCGCTGGGCTTGGGAGGAGGGGCTGACTCTGAAGTAGTCTATTTGCTCTTTATTAGCCATTATAAAGCCCATAATGCCTTATTCTGCATTACCATATTCTACAACTACTCTGTCACTAAGAGTTTCCCCCCCAAAACCTCCTAATTTCTTCTTATCTAGTAATGCAGTCATTATGATCTTAATACACTTTGCCCAATCACGACCTTATAGGTAGTAGAACAAGAGTAATAAAAGTTTAAATAGTGTCCAAATAACTCTTAATGAAGTCTTTCTAACTCAGAATATGTTCCCCATCATAAAGTGAGATCTTGCTCAGAATGTATTCACAAGTAGTTTGACACTTATTTACCCACACTGGTTCTTGTACCCTAAAATAATGTTTACCCAGAATCCATTAGGACATTTACCCCAATATCATATCAAGGATCAAAAGTCTTGTTTAATTTCTGCAGGTTTACCACCAAAAGGGACGCCAGTGCAGGTATGTTACCCTCAAGCATCACAGATTTCAATTCAAGAGAATCCCCGTCCTGAAAGCAGCACTCATCCTTCTTCACCATTTTCCCTTTATTACAGATGTCTTGTGTAGAGGAAGAGATTGACCGCATGAATGAGTCTTTCTTGCACCTGAGCTTGCAGCTACAGGAGAGAGCTCAAATGAGCACACAGCTGAAAGAGAGAGAGAACAGTGCTGGCAACCATTCTGTGGTAATTAGCTGGGTTATTACATATATAGTTGCATAATCCAGAGAATTAATCTGAGCGGTCATGGTGTTTTGAAGGGATTGGAAATGATCTTTTAGTGTTGTATTTCCCACAATATATTTTGTCTGATTTTCTCGTGCTGTTAGAAAAATTTGTCAATACGCATGAACACGATGTTTGCCCGCATTTGCATATTTGCATCGCTGCTTGTGACTGCATGCATGAATCAGTTTGTCTCCTTTAGCACACATCATCTACAATACATTATCTGTGATCTATCGTTTTACAGAGGGCAACACCAACAAGCATGCCAAGCCTCAGTCGTAATGGAACAATCCTGCTGGAACTGAAGAGACGCCACGTATCGCAGCGCCTCAATGAGCTCCAAATCACATTAGGCCAGATGAGACAGTGCCAGCAGCCTGACAGCAAGTCAAGAGACGGGACAAGAGGCCGTACTCAAACAGACAGCAGTGCCACTCAGCAGGAGCACAGGAAGCATTATCCTGGCATAGATGGCGGCAGTCTTGCTGTCGGCCAGCGGCAGGACAGTATTCTAGCTAGCCAGAGTCACAGCCAACAAACCGTAGAGAACCTTGGTAACTATAAACTGGAGAGTCATATTTCTGGACAGCAGACGAGTGGCACTGTCTGGAGCAATGACCCTGATGCTTTTCCAAACTGCCAGATGCTCGAGAGCCAAGATCGGCTGAATCTCAATGTCGCAGGAGAACAGGAGCTAAACAGTCAGATCACAATAGAAAATACAATTGGACACACAGATATTGATGACATGTGGGGACCTACTGATCAGAAACTTGATCTGAATGCCGATAAATGCTGAGAAATGTGTTGTTTGTGTGGGTTTTTCTCACCATTACATGTAGGTCTCCTTCCTCTTTGTCATTATTATGGTTTACCGCAAAGCCGAGGCAATTGAAACGCTACCACTTTTGTCCAGAGGGGGCGCCAGAATCGTCTAAAAAGTTCCTTGTAGCACACTTTGCTTCTATCATTATTAATGTTTTATTGTATTGTTCACTTTTGTTTGATCGTTTGTTGGTTTTATGCTCAATTATCACAATTTTAGATGAAGTGTTTGTGTTTATATCAGTTTGACCCAGTGTATTTAAAGGGTGACTCCTCCACTTTTACATATTAAAGAGTGTTTACAGGTCTTGGGGAGTACGCCTGCATGTTAAAAGAAAGTAGTAATGAAAAGGCTTTTGTGGCTCCAGAGGAACCTGCATGTAATTCTGATAAATTGCCTCCAGGAATGTCACTGAGTAACGCAGTTGCATTGTGGGTAATGTAGGCGGCATGTTTTGGAAAGGGAGAGGAATGTGCGGAATAGGTGAAGGGTGAAATCATTTTTATTTTAAACTCTCTATAATGACTCCAATAGTGTTATAGGAGTGTACTGTGAAACCAGTGGGCTGCTTTTCAAAACCTGGCACATACATTACCCACAATGCAACTCAGGGTATGAGTGACATCAATGGAAGCAATTTATCAGATTACATGTAGCTTCCTCTGGAGCCAAAAAAGGCTTCATACTACTTTTTTCACATATGCGGTAGTACTGCCTAACACACCTTTATTGTTACTGTATCTTTTAAGCACTTTGGACTGCATCTTTGTATGAATACAAATCAATGCATGATATAATCTTCTTTCTTGTTTGTTGAGGAATGATCCAAGCGACCTCTTAATTCGCACCAGCTTTTAAACAACTCGGCTGTGTTCTTTTTTAATTATCTGTGATCCCTGGCCAGAAATAATGTCTGGCAACGAGCAACTGTGTGACACAGTCCATCCCCTTGTCCAAATAGTTCCTTATTCAGGAGCTAATACTGGCCTTTAATGCAGGCTCTGTTCATTACCATATTCTAATTAAGACAATAAACTTCAGCTGAGTGAACACAAGGTGACACTCTTGCTTATGCGTCGACTCCTGCTCACAACAACCTCTCCCCTGTGTATAGGTCCTCATGAATATTATATTAAACTACAAAAACTGTCTCTTTTTCTCTGTTTTGCACGAGGTCCTCTAACATTCCTTCTCCAAGTTCTTTTTTTTCTGTATGGTGAGGTTTCTCTATAACCAGAGGGTCAGCCAAGTGGAAGCAAAAGTAGCAACTGAATTTGAAGTCCTGTTTGATCTGCTGCAGAAGAGAAGTCTATGCTGCTCGACTGATGCAAGGGGTTCTGGGTCTTATAATAGAAACTGAGTATTCCTACAGGGGGCTGTGAGCCAAATCAGAAGGTCAGATGGAACAAGTCTTCACTTACTATCAGTGTTAGCTTCAAGCTCTGTGCCAAGTCCCTCGGGTTGAATCTGGCAGTGCCCTGCGGCTGTGTGTGTGTGACTGTGTGCTTATGTGGGGTGCGGCTCAGTGGCTGCCTAAGATTATGCTCCTTTATCAATTAGATTAGCTGTTATGTGCCACTGATCTGGCCTTTGCATCTGCCTCGCAGTGGGACAAGGCATCATATAACTCCATGCTGTGCTGCTCTGGAGCGATGTGCGTGTGAAGTCTTTCTATGGTGATCTGCAGTGCTGCATCATTATGCTTGCTCTAGTTGTTTAGATCAACATGGGGGTTATTTTTAGGAAGACTGCTCTTTGTGTGATGTTTGCGTAAGTATATGCACATCCTGTATATTCATATGTATGAGGACTACAAAACAGATAAAAGCTATTCTTTGAAATGAATAAACAACACCAGTTTGATTGATATGCCTTGCTTCTTAAAAGAATTAAAATTCAAGTACTATTATTTGAACATGGGAAAGAAGGAACAAACTAACATTAACTATGAAACAATATGGGAAGATGTATTGCTGGTATTGAGTTCATAAAGATGTTGTCTTTATCCTTAAACTTGGCTCAAGAATTTGGGCTTTGGTTTGTTTTACACTGTTTGTTTCTTCCTGTGACAGACAAGAAAGCAATAATGGCACATAGAGCAAAAATAATTGAGTGGTCAAAGGGTCGTATTGTACCTCGTTGATTTTGAGTTGGTGAAAGAGACAACATGAGAGTACATGATAGAGGGAAAATGCTATTAAGTATAAGTTATATACAATGTATGTATTGTACATACAGTTACATTTTGTCTAGGGGTAAGAAGCTGTGAAACTACTGATGGTGAGCAAGAAGAAATTGTAGATTCGATGTTTAAGCATTCTGTGAGGAGAGTTAGTTGAAATATTCAATCTTGTCTAGATACTTTTTGGGTAAATTGTTGTGAAACTGTGTGTAAGCTGAGCGTTATCAGTCGGTTTCGGCCAAGTCAGCTGTGGCATATTGGCTTGATTGCAGGAGCGGAGCCAAGTCTACATAAAAGCAGCAGCCGGTACTTGGCTGTTCAGTTGCATTTCGTCAGGGGTCAAGCAGGGTATTGATAACTGCAACTATGTGAGTTAGGGTTAAACGAGATGACATCACATCTTGTATTTCATTAGTTTTATGACAAACTTTCTCTAGTTGAAAAAAACATCATGTGTGATATTCATAGAACAATCCAATCTCTTGCCATTCAGTACCTTACATTTTCTTTTTAATTAAGGTCGTATGGTGTTCCACCGGAAGAGGCGTCACTTCATCTCTCTATGGTTGTTGGTTAACAATGAAGACGACAATGCAACTTCACACATCATCTTATGTCTTGTGTTATGTAAACTTCACTTAGCAACTCAAATACTTATGTATAAACACTGAATGAGGACAGCACAGTGCAGTATGTACAGACACAGATGGAGCAGGAATAAGTACAGGCTACTATTGCTGTTTACAGAGATAAGTAAACTCCCGCATTAGGAGGTTTTTCCGGCGAGCCACACATGAGCCTTTACATCTCAGTTTCCAATATGATTTACCCGTGGCTGTCTGCTGTAATCATGTTATAATCTTGAAATCCTTCCAAATCCCTGGAAATCTGTTGTGTGCAGTACATCCTCGAGGGGCCCTGCACACACACACACACACACACACACAGATGTATACAGTACATACATTTGCAAAACACACACTCCATCTAACCCACTTGTTTGTACACACAGTCACTTTAATTATTTACTCCTTATGTAAACTGCGTTTCCCTGTAAACTCACCCCACAAAACTGTCCTCTTGCTCTCCGGTTATACAGACACGGGTGCTCTATTTAAATCTCTCAGCTCTGACCACAGAGCGACATCCCGTGAAGGATGTTAACACATTATTTATTCACCTTTTTTTTCTATTTGAAGACAGTGAGTCAAACACGTCGGAAGCCTGTGAACAAGAGAGAAGGCTTATGTTGTCGTCCTGAGTCTGTCGCTAAGCGGGCCTCCTCCTGTAGTCGCCATGGCACTGCATTACTGTTGCTATGGTTTCCTTATCTGCAGGATGTGGTTCAACCAGGCCTGCCATATTTAGTCCGCTCCCTCAGAGTGCCAGCCTACTGCTGATTCTGACAGCAACACAAGAGTGCACTCAGCTGCCTCTCTTTGCCGTTCTTTTCACATCAAAATCTGCACCAATAACCACTGGAAAACCAGTGGATTCACTGCTCTAACAGTTTTTCATGTTAACAGATTAAAAAAAATAAAAAAAATGGAAAAGCAAAGCAATGTGCAGTTTTTATATTTTTTTTCCCTCGTGTCATTTTATAGGAAAAATATATTACAAACCCCCCTCCCTGATTACTATGATACCAGGGAGTAATCCTTTCGCTACTCCAGATACAATGGCTGCAAGATTAAATGCCATGATGTCAAAGTGAGATTATCGTGGCTCTTTCAGGCTTGAGGACGTCACGTGGTTCATCTCAACCTATTTTTTTTCCTCTGTTCTTTCACAGAGTCGGCAGATAACAACATCAAATGTCGCAGTAATCCGGATTTCTTGGTGTGCGTCTTGGAAACATTGTGGATGGAAGAAAAAAACAAACAACATTTGAAATGATAGATAAGAATTTAGCATGTGACATATAGACCAAGATATAGATAATGAGTGATTTCCTTCCACATATTAAAGATGGTTTTATATTCTTTTAAATGTAGATGCTGAATAATCAAAAAGTCGGTTTCCTTTCTTGTGAACACATCAAAAAGATGAACCTGGAGTATTTGAGCATATAATCAGTAATCTTTGAAAGGTTTTCTTTAAAAGAAGCACAACCCATCATGCAAAAGGATACATGAATTTACATGAAGATGAAGAAAAAAGAGATTTGTAAAAGAAAGGAAATGGTACATTAATATTACATTCATATTAAAATTGGATGTACTGCAGGTCTTTTGAGCCAAGAGAGTCGGAGTAAAAAGCAAAGAGTCTGCTAACAACAACCTCTCCCCTGTGTATAGGTCCTCATGAATATAATATTAAACTACACAAACTGTCTCTTTGTCTCTGTTTTGCATGAGGTCCTCTAACATTCCTTCTCCAAGCTCTTTTTTCTTTCAGTCTGTCGGCCATTTCACTGCATTCTCATCACATCTTTCAGCCTTTCCAAGATCATCAAATCGCTGCAGCTTTCAGCCAGCGGAAGAAGAAAAAAAGTGATATAATTACACTGTTCAGTTCACTTCAGTCCTCTCTGCTGCAGGTTGTGTGGGTGTGATGGACAGGAAAAGGTTTCAATCTTTTTCCTACCTGAACCAGTGAATCATTAGACTGGATGAGTGAAAAGATTTCATCTTTATTCTTCACATTTAGCATTGCTTATACCTTAACGGTGCACTATGTAGCTTTTTTAGGAACAATTTGGTTTTTACAGTCCCACATTCTTGAACTACACTATAACCCACCGTAACTCAAAACAACATGTGGCTTTAAAGGTGCACTATTTAAAAACTGGCCATCTATTGAATTCATATCGCTGGAGTAACTTCTACCTGCTGCTAGCTGTAGCTGTAGCTGCTGTTACCTGGTTGGCCCAGTTAGCAGTGCAGCTAGCGGTTCAGACTGGGAGCTTGGAGCATAAGAGGAAGTGTTGCTTACACTGCTAGTATAGACGCTTTGGACCACAGGGAGGAGGTTTTCAGGCCAGGGATGGCTGGACTGGGTGGGGGAATGCCGACAGGGATCGCCACAAAATGATGTCAGAACTCTTATTTTACTGGGAAAAGCTGCGTATTTTATTGATTAAATGATTTTAAATTGTTTTTAAGCTGAAATGCTTACATGTTGTACCTTTAAAGGGGCACGATTCAGTTTTGAAACTCTTGAGTTTTAATATCAGGTAATAATACAAACCAGTACTGAATAAACAAGCTGTTCTCGGCGGAAAGTAGGGTCCCCAGAACACTGTTTGAAACCGGAAAGTTGGCAGGGTCCTCCACATTCAAACAGTATGAAATTGTGTTGTTCTTTAAGATCAGTTTGTTCATTCTGTCTCTTCAGTCATGAAAACAAAGAGAGTTTGTTAAGGCATGAACAAAAAAAACAGTCAATGAAGACCTTTCCCTCCTGATTAAAACTTCATCCCCACAAAACTGCACAGCGCAAATTGAAAGGATGAGGGAATAATAGAAGAGAAGATGTGTTGTTGGAGCATGGACAAGTTTGTACCAAGTATAGACAGAATATCGCAGGGAAAGGTCAGGCCCTTTTCAGTGCAGAGAACAGGAGATCATTAGATTAGCAGGCTGTGCCCTGCACAGTATTTGATCAGCTTCATCGCTGCAGGAAGCCACAGATATAGATCCGTCATGACTTCAAAGTATACAGAGCCAGACCAGAACACACTCCGTGGAGCAAAGGTAACAGGGAACAATGCGAGCGCACTGATGTGTAACAAACCTAATGAATGGGCTCAACCAGAATACACAACACGTGACAGGCCAGAGATGAGTTGTGTCTTCACTGCTCTAATAAAGTGATTTGCACGAGGTTTCGGGTCTCACGGGTGTTTGTTTGGCTCCTGCAGTCAGAGGCACACAGCCTGGCACGACGCGCCGGCCCCGGCCTCCCCCTGAACGACAACAACGCGCTCATGCTCACTGTGGACTGGAGTAGGAGGGAGTGACTC
>OMLP01000479.1:23630-45606 GCA_900302685.1 Spondyliosoma cantharus | reverse complement strand
GTAGCCATAGAAACTCTTTTCTTCTCTATGATTGTGTTTCCCGTCTGACAGTGGTAATTCTCTCAGTAAAAGCCGAACATGGTGAGTCAGATCGACATGTTCGGATGGGACCGCACACGCCTGACCACCAATGCTGCAGACATGGATTGCATTTTCGGAAAGAAAAACCTTTGTGTGGCAAAAATGGTAAATGCATACACGTTCACCGTTTCACAGTGAAAGCATTTATTCATACAGGAACCCCAATCAAAAGTTTACAAATGCGTTGCCAACCACAAAGGCAGGGAAAAAACAATGACTCTACAGTACCTGATTAATACACAGACAGACAGACAGACAGACAGACAGACAGACAGACACACACACACTTACCCAATGAGTGACACCATTTGCTCCACTATGTGCTTGCTGAAGGTAATGATTACAAATAGTTTCTGCGGGAAAACGGGAGAAAAATGAATAACCTTTAAAATTGATGTCTTTCTGATCATTATCAGAGGATTACAACAAACACACAAAAATATTTTCTGAAACATTTTAAAAAAGAGAAACATTTAAAAGGAACGGATTAACAGAACAACAAAACATCTCTCAGATATGAAAAACATATTTTAAGAAAGACAATTTTAGCGGCACAGCTGTTGAAAATTGAGGCCACATCTGCCACCGTCCAGAGACACACTAATTACAAAACTCCAACCTGGCAGTAAGCTAAATTTCGGGCTGCGAGGGGCTTTGTGTGGTTAGCAAAGCACCAAAGTGGGGGGCCAAACCGCAATATTCTTCTCCAGTCCTGAAACTGATCAACTTTAAACAGCATGACACACTGGCCCCCTGGACCAAATCAGACAGGATATGACACGTGACATCCGATAGATTCAAGGAACAAAAAAGGAAGAATGGAAGTTAAACAATCCCTCCCGCAGCCTCTTACCGTCTGCTCAATTTCCTTCTCTCTACCTTCTCATGTCCACTCTACATCCTCCATAACCCCCACTGCGTGCCGGGCCCCCTTTTGTCTGAAAGGTCTCAGGGTGAGATCACTGGCTGGTACCACCAAGAGATGGATAGGTTTAGTTTGTTAAGACACGGAGCGAGTCACTCAGACACAGACGGCCTCTCCTTACATAGGCTTCTATTAGTCACTGGTGTGGCAGACTCAACAATACACTCCGTAATTAACAAGTTTTTTGTGATCCAGTGGAGTTTTAAAAATCCAAACTCTGGTTAAATGGCCTCTTAAATGCTTCCCTCCTTTCATCTGGAGGCTGTTTACATGGTCTGGATATATTTCAAAGCTAAAACCAGAATAAGGAATCCCCTGTGAATTGGAGCTCCATCAGAAAGAGTTAACAAGAAGTGCACAATTAGGAGTTTCTCACAGTCACCAACTCATGATCTTGGCTCTCCCACACATTTGAGGTTGTGGGGACTGTTCAAATTGAATCAGCGGTGCATACACTTTTTTTCCTAAAGAGATTCTGTGACGTGCCTTACTAGAATGTTGACAGAGAATTGTGATGACATGAAACAAAAGTTGAATCATAGTGGAAGCCACGCTGCTGCTAGTATGGTATGTGCCGGTAAGTTTTGTGTTAAAAGGGGAAAACCGTATTGTCATTTCAGGTGAACTGGTCGTTTGCTAGTTTTTAACCACCTCTGATAAAACTTTTAGCTGAGTTACAGACCTGTATATGCATCTTGATGATGGCTTTCCCAATTAGAGTTGCTCCAAAAAAGGTCCAGAAGGGAACCAGGAAATGACCGCAAGTTATTCCAGCCAGATCGAAAAGAGGATTAGGGATCTGAAATGCACACATCAAATATTATTGATTCATAGTCTTAGAAATGACCCTTGTTTCAGCTATGTGAGGCTACAGATTAACTTCCTACTACTTAAATTTGCATCCAAAGTGACATATACTTTCTGAAGACTGCAATGCAACAATAATTGTTGATCAGGGACATTATAAACATCCTCCAATAAATACACTTACAGAGGCACAAGCCAAGATCCCAAAGAATCCCACTTTCTGCACCATATGCTGGACTCCCAGTTTTGCTCTTGTGACAAAATCCTGCAAACAATTTAAAAAAAAAAACAATTTAAATACACATTACTCAAAACAGATGTGAATGGGTAGTATTTAAGTAGGTAGTAAGTTAAAATTCTAAATGTGCCTTTCAAAACCCATGGTTTGTAAAATCTGCTATACCACGCTGCAACACAATTTAAATACACACGTGTGTCTCTAAACACATATTACCCTTTTATTCTTTTCTTAAAATAACCACGCTGGACTTGTTTGCAGATGTCTGGTTTTTAACCAAACAAAAGTGTTGTCTGCAAGAAGCCTTAATGAGAGTACTGCGGTCAAATACCTGCTATTTCTGAGCACTGAATTTTTCTTCTTTTTAGTTCGATGACTTTAGTGGCATTACAACTGAAAACTGTGTGGTAGAGAAGTGCCGAAGATCTTTTGATCGAATCTCCATCCCCGTGGGGGTGAAATGTCTGTGGTTGCATGGTGAAGATCACAGCTGGTGCAGGAGGGAGATTAAGAGGTGGTTTCAAAAGCTGGCATTGCATCAATGTTAATGTTGAATGCCATTTAAATTACAGTTTCTTCTTGAAGTCTCCACAATCATTCAGAATTTAGTTTCTCTCATGTAAGTGCACCAGTGGTGCAAAGTACTTTTAGCTCATTGTACTATGCCAATAAAAACAAATAATAATAATCTTTTGATAATTATTTTCAAATTGAAATTAAATAAAACTACTGTACATTTTTATGCTTGTGCTAGACCCTCGACTGTAGATTAGAATTCTCTTGGTCATTTTTACTTTATCATTTCTTTCATAACCTTTACTTGGAAATACTGACAGTAACAAAGTTTTTTTTTGTTGTCGTGTTCCTCAAAGGTGCTTCTGACTCGTGTGAGATTGTTGCTTTGAAAACCTATGACCTAAATATATGATGAAAGACATGTGATGTGACGGTGGCTTCCTCAGTCTGTTCAGCTGAGAATCAGTGAAGTGAGACTAGGTGAGGGAGACAAATAACTGATTTTTGATCTGCTGACTCAGCATCTGTGCTCAGCCAACTCCGGTCATGTGAACTTTGTTCCTGACAGAGCTGTCTGTCATTCAAATTAGAGGTCGGTGAAAAGAGGGAAGGAGGGAGGAAGAGAGAGCGAAGCCCGAGGGATGATTAAAGGGGGAGCTGTGCTCAGGGTGACTCACCCACGTACAGACATATTTACTGGAAGTGAAGGAGGGAGGGGCTTCACTGAAGTCACATGGCACTTTAAGACCAATCACTGGACAGTGGCTCCATGGTCAGTTGTACATTATGAAGATGAGGCCATATCAGATATGATCATATCATATTGGCAAAGTGTCAACACCAATGCTAATATGGAACCAAGCTGAGGAATAGATACTCCATTTCAGTGGGTTTGAGTCTGGCCTGCCTTCATCACTACATATAACAAGTTGCCTTAAACTGATTGAAGTGAAAAATGATACACATACATTAGGGTGTCACTTTAGATGCGTTTGTGTTTGTAACTCTGACCTGAGCGCCCTCGGCCTGCTCCAGCATCTCCTCAAACTCCTCATAGTCTTCATCATCTGGATCAGCTCCTGACTGACGAGCCGCTCTGGCCATGAAATAAGGAGGCAGCTCTCCGATGGCAGTGCCCGCCCCCTACGACAACACAATTTAAAATGTTCCATGTCAGCACTTACTTATTTCCCACATTCACACACAGGCAACTATTCATGCCACCCTGGACTTCTAAATTTGGTACACCCAACTGCTCTGAGTAACGTAATGCATACTTTGGCTCAATGTAAGTTACAAGTGAAGCTTTTTAAGTTCTACAAACATTAAAACATGAGTGAGTCTAAACTTCTGGACTAGGTTCCAGCACCCATAATGTGCCACCCACTGCGGGAACTGCAAGACATTCTTGCCATTTTTCAGAGTGGACAACTGAATTGTCACTTTATTCAAACCAATACTCACCCACATGCAGGCCTCCAGGCGGACCTTTGACATGATTGAAAGGAGGGAGACACTTCCATCCATCCCTCCACCTTGAGGACAGACAATTTGGTCTGGGTACGGAGGCTCTGGGAAGTCTGTGGAGCCACACTCGTATGCTGCCAGGGTAACTGACGCTATGTGAGGACCCTAAGAGAGATGTGGAACAGATGGAGAAGGTGAGCCGTTTTAATGGACTGGAAACCACTGGGATATATACTGGGACATTCCATCAGTTTATCTAATGTGTGTCATGACACACTTGGAAAAGAGCAATGAGACACAAAATACACAATGCAATTGTCACAGGTAAAAGGATCTTTTAGAATGTTCTATTGTTACAGTTATTGTTACACTGTTACAGTTATGATTATTGGTTTAAATATTAAATTGAAAATTACAGCTTAAATATTCTTGATTTTAAATAGAGAAAGGTTAAGTATTCCCCTCCAATGTTTTACTTACAATACATTGTACCATTATATTATTAGGTACTGCACACTTAGCTAAAACTAATGCAATCGACAACAACAGAGCTGTGATAAATCCTGCTTTCATGAAGGTTATAATGTTCCAGGGTTCCCACACCTTATTAATTATCAAATTCAAGGACTTTGATAACTCCAGGGAATTTACTGGCCTAACTCACTAAAAATTGAGGAAAGATCGGGACATAATTTGAGACATGGATAAAGGTTTTTACACGAGAACTAGCAGACTTATATTAGACTACAGAGGCTCACAAGCAAGAGAGAAACAAAGAGAGAAGACAGAAAGGTTTGAATGTTTAAACAATTCTCAATGATACTGTGTTACATTGATGCCAGAAAACAGTGGGAGACACATGCAGGGAGCTGAATGTGGTGTATGTAGTAACGTATAAAAATAAAAATATCAGCAGACCAAACTTTTAAGGAATTCAAGGATCAGTAGGAACTCTGATAATCAGGGTTTTTGATTATTTGGGAGGCTTTAGTTTGTGGACTGTTGAACTGCATTGGAATGAGGGGTGTTTATATTATTTAGTCTACTCTCATTGATGTAAACATGCTGTTAGAAACACTTCTCAGGATAACTCAACACAAATCAACAGCACTGCAATCTGCAGCCTTCAAAATGACCAAACAGTTGAATCAACACAGTTTCAACAAACACTGGACTTGATAACCTTCTTAAAAGGTAGCATTAACCACCCAGCTTGTGTGTCAGACTGGGATAATTTTAGCTAAGTGTAACTAATTTGGCAACCAAGTGTATATACGTATTTATAACAGTAAAACCTTAAACAATAATGTATGATTGCACAGCACTACATAAGCCTTTGTGTTAAATTTAACCTGCTCTCGCATGGCTAAACACAGCTCGTCTGCCCACAGGTACAAATACACACCAGCAGCAGCTGAGTCACAGTCTCTCTGACAGGCAGGTATGTCATCATTTATCATTGTGAAGATGTCTGGCTAGGCCAAGCCACCTGGCCTCAATAACAGTTGGCCCACCTGTAACTACACCACAGCTACTCCATTATGCCTCCTTTAAGGTGACACAGGAAACACTGACAGTAGATTGACAGCACACAATTAGTCTGTGATGACTGCGACTGCTCTCCACCCCGCTCTGCTGTATGAGCACACAGGAGGCTTCTTTAGTTTACAAAACACAGTCTGTTTCAAACCAAACACAACTTCGCTTAACTGCATTTCTTCATGACAGAACAAGTCAGTGTTAACAAGAAGAAAAAAAAAACTAAGCTGTGATTCAAACTCCGAAACCCAATTCCCATCAGACAGGCGATACAGTGGCCCTGCAGTGAACTTCTTTGTTCACTTAAGTCAGCAGAGCATGACTCTTTGCATACAGGGCAGCCAAACAACTTCTTTGACAAGTAACTATTCAGCAAGTGGATTTCATCAAGCAGTCCTCAAATTAAAAAAATCTAAATCGAGTTTAACAAGGCTGTTAAAGGATCCTTGAATCTGCAAAGCTCTACAACCAAGTGTTTGATGGACCAACTCGCCAGTAATGAGTCTAAATATGTTAACATTATTGGGAAGCTGACACAACAGAAAAGGCCATAGGGTAATTCTAATGGTTAATCCTATTAAAAGCATGAATGAGCTCAACAAATTTCAAATCTGCATCAACATTTTGACCTGTGGTTGGCGCAAGAGGAAATTCTTCAGGTGTGGTTCCTGCATGTGACCAAAAATGTAACGATTGCCCCCCTCAGGATCATGAACCACCACAGCTAATTTCAAGGAAATCCAAGAATTAGCTTTCAAAATACCTTGTGGGTGTGGGTTGAGGTTTCATTTTGATGCACCAGTGGCATGTGGTAAACTAATTTGAGAAAAAAACAAAATTCATAAGAAACTGGACAAGAATAGTTCAGATATCCTGTTCTAGATGAAAGGGATGGATGGAAGGAAGAAGGTTTTAAAACTAACAGAAGCTTTAAATGATTGGTGATCTGATCAAAAAGACAAAGCTACACGTAAAAGAAACTTTTTATAAGCAAGTATTTTCTCTTATCTTAACCACAATATTAGGACCAGAATCCAGCACTTAGGAACATGGCAATGACCTCCAAAAAACAACTTGATGAATCATAAGATCATACTGGTGTGTGAATCCCCTTTCCCCTGAGCACAGTGATCTCATCCTCTCTATGGGGCGATCTATTAATGCTTCAGGCTTGAGGTAAACTTACAGTATAACACCGCTGGTGGGATGTGTTTTTTTCCTTCAAGCTTAAAACCGGGAGTTTCCTGGCCATGGCTGACATCAACACTGAGTCGGCAGCAGTGATAGATGGTGCTGCTCTGTGAACATCAACTAATTTTTACTAACAAGCAGGAAATTGTCTCCTTATGAGCACATATATTACATCATGAACAACAATCTGGAGAGGGCTTTTGCCTAACTGTGAAAAAACCTGAAATGTGCATAGGAGATGCTTTGCTTGATGCTCTGGAAGCCGCCGATCAGGATAAGCAGAAGTTGTCACATAACAGGGATGTTGGCAGCTTGACAGACTGTATCACTCCATTTATCAACCTTTCTTTGGACAACATCATTCTCATCAGAGAGGTATGCTGTTGCTTGAACACCCACACCCTGGATTAACGGCAACCTGGAGGCTGCTCTGAATACAACACATGCCTTTATTATTACATGGGGTAGGGAGGGGTTTTATAGGGCATAAGTGTATCTAAAATAGAAGCCAATGGAAAGCAGAGGCTCCAACAGCAGGAGGATGGAATATAAACTAGAAGGGAATAGGATAAAGGATGTCTGGACTGCTAGCTTTGGACAGAGAACAGGAGGTGAAACGGAGAATAACTGAGGCAAGACAAGTGAGCTGCACCAAATTTTCATATTAATCATTACATCTCTCTAAATGAAGAATACAAAATACTCCTAAGAAGAATTATGGGTTTATGTACTGCACTGGAGTGTTATATTCACAGAAACTGAAATACATAGAGTCTTATCTTTGTGGTAAGTCAACTATAATGCACTAACTTTTTTAGGACATATGAAGTAAATTAAACTGGCAGGGGAATCATGCATCAGCATGTCTTGATAATGAAGTATTGCAAGAGGAAACAACTAGCTCTGTCCAAATAAGGCTCTAGTATGATCTTCATACATTTCAAAAGAAAGGATTTCCAAAATGCCCAAACAAAACAATTCTGTGTTGTAACATAAAGTAGAAAAAGAAAAAACAATTATCTTAGACTCTCTTAGAAGACTCTCTTAGAAGCCAATCAAATTTGGGAATAATTTATTTCCATTTTATTGTCTAGACACAATGTTTCTGATGGGAATTTTAATTGTTTCAAAGCGTGCAATGTCAGGTTGAGTAACACAAGATAGTAGCTATGATGAGCCTCAGATGACAAGGTTGTTGTCAGTAAAATGGGTATTAAAATAGTCTCTGTTTCAACAGTAAAAGCTGGTTATTGTGAAAAATGAATGAGAAAAGCTGTTTTAACAGATGCCAGGTTGTTCCATATGGGGGAGATGATGATGCCTATTCACAGAAAGAAACCTCCCTCACACAGAGAGGGGAGAGAGGATAAAGTCACTCCTTCTCAGTATTATGATACACAATGAGGCACAAGAGCGCACAGACACAAGATACAGTAAAAGCTACCATTACAACTGCATTATTGTTGAAGCCTGCTAGATGGTGAAACTATGGTAAGCTGTAAAGCATCAATAGAAATGAGTGTGCATCAGCACTGAAAAACAGGAAGGTCACAGTTACATCTTTTCCCATTATTTCATTATGATGGAAATAGCTGACTCAGCGGACCCACATCTGCACTAGTCCTACAGAACAGAAGCCACATCATCAGCCTAAAGCTGACTATGGTGCAGAATTTCTTCCTCTCTTTCATTTTGCTACAATCTCCTTTTTACCACAACCAAGACAAATGACACACATGTTGGTGATTCAGTCAGACACTCATTCTGTGACTGCCTGTCAGGGAAAAATTACACTTCACTTTTGGTTAGCCTTAGACAGATGGGTGACAAAATGGAACGAGTTTGAAGACGCAGAGGACAATGACTGTGACAGTTGAGTATGATGCCATCATCTGGCAGCCACAGGAATAGACACACATGGGCTTTGCAGAAATGCTTTGAACTCGAGAGGAAAATAGCTTGCGGTGAAAAAGACATTAAAACAGCTTTCATATTGTTGATACACAAAGGACATTTAGACTCTATAGCCATTATCATGTTGCAGCCTTTTGACTGTTGAGATATGAGTCGCATGGAGGCCAGCTGAGATAGTTTTTCCCAGAAATATGCAAATGAAGGTATGTGAGGGTTGAGAGCTGAATTACTTACTACCGACAGACATTTCCTGTTACTTTTTTGTGCCATAACACTTTCATACTGCTCATTGAAAATAGATTTCAAGACACTCAACTACGGAAACGTTTTCATCAACCTCAGGCTGAGTTCAAATGACAAAGTGACAGTTTTTCTTGTTCTCACATCAGTATTTTGCTGTGTTGCTCATTTTAAAATCTGCTGTTCACAGGGCCAGCTGCCCACAGAGTGACATGGCTTCCTCTCCAATTTGAGTTTGACCAATTTTAAACTGGCAATAAACAACCTTTTTGCTTTGACTTATTATTCTGAAGTAAATACTGATTGCACAGTGTAATATCTGTATAAAAATGACACCATCCATACACAGATTGCTCCCCTGGAAGCTTCACTATAACTATGCTATTTCATCTGCCACTGAGCTGGGTTTTTCTTAGATAAATAAAGGTTTGTATTACAGCATAAAGGAAGCTGTCTAGTATTACGGAACAAAAACAGGAAGAGGCATTGTTTTTCCAGGTCACTATCCCCAAGTATCAGGAATGACTGGAATAACTGAGAAAAAGAAAAAGAACCCCACTGATGGAGGAGGCAAAGAAGGCAATGAGGGAGAGTGATAGAAACAGATGTAAACAAGATTGAACAGACCGCCATTCACTCTACGGAGAGTGCTCTGGTGTTCCCCCATCTGTTCCCTCGTTGATATGCGTTTCCTCTTACCACCAGGACTTGAGATGGTTCAAAACCGACATTCTTTATATAAAATCAGTAGGCCTGCCTTATTAATACAAATGGGTGTTTTAATCTACTTTATCATAGCACTGGGATATGAGTTTCTAGGTCAAATTTGGATTCTTACAGATGTTTTTTTTTGCATTGGACAGAATCCTGGCTGTTAATGGTAATCATGTTGTTAACACAGTCTTTGCAACAATGATCCCAACAGTAGTACCACAGGGAAATCCTAGGTGAAAAAATTCAAACTATAAATAATCATGTTTCTCTGTTTGTGAATGTTTCTGTTTGAAACTTAAGCTAAATCAAAGAAATGGATGTTCTTACCAGATAAAGGAGGAAGGTATGCAGGCCAGTCCCAAGGCCCACTGAGGACAGGATCCCAAGGCCTACCCAGTAGGCACACCATAGGAACTTCTTCTCCAGGTAGTCAACATACTTTAGTAAAAAAAAGGACAAAGAGGATGCAGTTATACTCTCAATTGCAGTCATGGTATGATTATGTCCAAAAGAACACATTTTTTCTTAAACTTTTGATTAGTATCAGCCGTTTTTCAACGGGGAAGATTTTATTTGCATATGATATTATTATGTAGCAAAAATTAGCTGAGGTGGGTTGAATACGAGTTCACCATTACAAATGTTTGTAATCCAGATGTTAATTCCATATAAAAAAAAATGGCGATGCCTTAACTGAACTGTAACAGACCACTGCACAGAGGAATTTCTAAACAAAACTTTCAGTCAACCGACTGTGTGATCAAGGGTTACTTGACAACAGGGCATACGTCATTATCTCCCAACGTGAACTTTCTTTTCTAAAAGGTTTTCAGGTTGGATAAAGAGTGACTTATCATTAACCTTTAAACAGGCAGGTGATGGAGCAATGGCGTTGATTATTAACATCACTGAAAAAAAACAGTCAAGCCTTACTTGTTGGTGTGCTCCTTCAGTGGAGTAGGCGATGGAGAACAGAGAACATAACACCAATACTAAGAACACTATGCCACGCCGTTGCCAAAGCCTGAGCAGAAAGGTGAGAAAGCAAAATGTAATGAAACAAGTTCCACACATACAAAATAAAGAAAAGTGATTTTAGTGGAGGGGCATGACTTCACAAATGCCCTACTTAAAAGGGATTCCCTACTGAGTTTTAATCGCACTTTAACCTATCAATAGTGTATAATTATTTTCACTATAAGTTTTACAACTCCAGCTTCTCAGGGACAGAGAAATTCTTTTTTTTCAAATAATTGTTAAGGTCTCAGGGTATGTCCGCTTCACCAATTGGAGAACACTACAGAGTCACAAGAAAAACAATGAGGACCAAAGACAAAAGAACGCGCACGCACAAACATCCTGTAAACCTGTTTAACTTCTTACTTAAACGTCCACTCCTTTAGCTTGATGAGGGTCTCCAGGAGGAAATAATGTAGTGTGGTTACAGGCCTCTTCCATACCACAAGAGACAGGCGCTCCTCCTTATCTCTCTGTCGCCTCTCTCTTACCGAGGAGTCTGGAGGGCGAACAAAATTACAATCATCCTCGCATTCTGTAATACTTGTTTCTACATCAATTATTGCATCCTGTTGAATAGGTGCAGCTAAATACATGATCCATGAGGCATCTGGGTCTGTTCTTGGTCTACTGTAGGCCAAGTTGTTTGTAGCCTTGAAAAGCGAAAGTAACCTCAAATGGATCGGTCTTGAGCTGTTTTATGACTTGTTCAAACCATGTGGCGGTAGTTATCATTCCGTGGCATCAGTTATTTCTCAACCCAACTTGACAGGCCCAATTTAGAGATGAATGTTAACTTCCCTGCTGTACATTTAACTAACAAGTGTGACGAAACTAACCTGCCGACTTTCCATTGTGTTTTTCTTTTGCTCCTGCACGTTTCTGAGGCTGTTCACAGCTTGCTCCATTGGCTGCCATGTCAGTCAAGGTTTAGCAGGTCAGGCAATCTAGGACGACAGAAAAATTATGCGTTGGTGTCTCTCATTCGACAGTGTGCTCCCCTCTGAGGTCCTACTACCCACTGATCGAGAGGACATGACAAGACACTGTGGGACTCAGTCACTCGATCAGTAATGATAGCCTTATCAGCGGCTGTTAAGCAACAACACATCGGACTGTCACGAGAACATTTCGTCAGCACGCCGGCTGAAATTGAAATGGCATGGTAATTACACATGGAAAATATCATACAAAGAAATAAGGTGTTAATATTACCAAAGACCCCGTGACAATAGCCCACGTAGCTAGTTAGCTGAAGTAATCGTGTAATGCGTAGGTCAGTCTGTAACCAGATATGATGCCAAATTCGTTCTCATCATCATCATCCACATGCAAACCGGTTAGCCAACATGCTAATGGCTAAGCTGGGGACGTTGTCAGTTTCTACATCAAAATAGTGGTTTTGAAATCAACAACGAAAGGCCTTACTTGTACAGGTATATGTGAAAACGTTCCCTGTCGTCGTGTTGTTATAGTAACGACAAAACACACGCTATATAAAGGTGAAAACAGACCGTTGTTAAAATTAAATGACAGTCGTACCTCTTTCCTGTCCTCCTCACCCGGAAACACACACGACCGACGTGTCAAAGTAAAAAAGTATGTTGCAGTCAAACCGTGTATAATTTTCCTGAAACAAGTTTACTGTTATGGTGGAATTATTAGTTGTGCAAACGTGGAAGTAAGACGCGGGATATATGCTCCAGATTCAATTTATATGATTCAGACGATTCAACTGACAGATGAGACTCTTACTCTGAAATCGTAGTTAAGACGTATTTCCGTCAGTTGTGTTTTGTGGTCCAATCGGAGGTTGCCAGATTTGCCAACAAACTGTGACAATTCCTTCACTCTAACCTTGAAATTGTAATACTTTATTTAACCACATAGTTAGAACAGCGGTCTTATTACAAAGTCATACTTAGACCACGTTTCCTTCTTAATGGAAATTCCACATCCCGCATATATTGACGACGTTAAGGGATGGCGGAACAAAACACATCCCGAGTTAAAAGGGCAACAGGTTCATTTCTAGCTTGATTCATCTAGTTGTCTGAATCCAAACGAAAAGGCATGTTTAAAGCCCCGAAAGCATTTTAACTCACACAAGCTCTGCACTGCCATGTCCTGGATATATGCCATGAATATATTTAGACAGTGAGCAACAAACAAACAGCCAAAATTTAATGAGCTACACATATGAAGTGTATGCATTGATGTCCTCCAGCAACCGAGTCTTGTCCCATTCCTTGTCCAGCTCTCTCCCTCCAACATCCAGACTGATGTTAGATAAAACCTCTAGCATACAATATGTATACATTGAACGTGTGATGAAATATACAAGACTGTTTCTTTGTTTTATTAAAATATTGAATAAAGCCTCAATTTACATATCTGAACAATGCAGCCATTTTAATGTTGAGTGTCTGATTCTACATAAAAAAAAAACAACTATACGAATTTATGCCACAAATTATCATTTTCACATGAATTTTTTTCAATTTATCAATCAATCAACCAGCTTTCAAACAATGAGACCTCATCATTCAGTGTAACTAGAATGACTGGTAGAGGCATATTCCATAAGGTATCTTTACACAACAACCTATCAGTGTCAGTGTCCACTGGATTTATCCAACTAGAGTCAAATATTGACCAAGGAAATGCTTTGAGTCACCCACTTAACATTATTGACCCATTAAGTTAAGGTACAAACAATGATGATTAAACACAGAAATGAGCATGAGAATTAAAAAGAATACAACAAAGTGCCGTGTTTGCCCTACCTCTGCTGCATCTAACAGGATTTTATGCAGATCACCCACACTTGAAAGTAGACAATTAAATCATAGTCTCTCATTGGCTGAGGGAGACATTACAGCTTATAAGGTCTCAGGCAAGGTTACTAAAAGGAAACAGAGGCACAGGTTTAGCAGATGGCTTGTTCTATTCCTGGACAGTAACCTAAGCAGGTAGTGATATGGTCATCCTTTTCCTGTTGGTGTGTCAGATTTCACTCATCATAGTGAAGTGAAGACAGGAATTTATCCACATCCAAGTCATGGGGAAAGCAATCCATCAGTTTCTTCCTTTCCTGCAGATTTAAACCAAAAATCAGAATTAACACATCAAGAATACGTATCAAAATTCCCTTTCATTTAAATTAACTGATGAGGCAATCTACTTTAATTTCATCAGAAATTCACTCTCTGTATTCATTATAATGATCTAAGTACTGATATAAAACCACTGCAATTTCCGAATCAATAAGAGTTTAAAGATTGTGGTAATTCAATCAAAAGTAACACAAATTCCCTTGGGGCAGCTTTACAGATGTGAAGATTTATTATGTTTTGGTTTAAAACAAAATATCAAATTTGAATCACCTTGGGCATTCTCCTGTACAATTTGTAAACTAAATAACATCATTCATTCATTGCAGGCCTACATCCACCTGCATCTAAATCCAGAATATAACCGAAACAGAACTTGTCTGTTAAAGAAAACAGTGACAGTTTTAACAACTTAATACACTTTTAACACATGTCAACTGAATGGCAAATCACTCACCCTGTCTTTCTTTGCAGGCGGGCTGGCTTTAGGAGAAGACAGTTTGCGTTTCTTAGAGTTCTTTGAGCCTGCTGATGACATTTCTCCCACTCCCTCCTGTCGTAAACTGTCTTTCAGTGGAGTGCCTGTTCTGGCAATGGCAGCACGAGAAAGAATCATGAGTGTGTGAGCTGCCATGTTGATGCTGTTTTCACTGCCAGCCTCACTGGCTGGACTGCAATTTGGGACATCCGGGGTATTGGGGGGCTTCAGATGCTTGGGAGTCCCCTCTCCTTCTTTACCCTTCTTCTGTCGGCAGGGAGTCCTGGGGCAGTCCGCGGACTGCTCCTGGTCAGCTCCAGACCCAGGTTCTGCAGTGACCACTACAGGTCTTTTGGCTGAAGAGGGAGGAGAGCTGAGGCCCTGGATGTCATGCAGCATCTCAGCTGCCTGTTTGGCCAGAGAGCTGGTCTTTGAGGGGGCTTTTGTAGCCTTGGACTGAGGATTAGATGTAGGCTGGGTGGCAGCTGGAGGGCTGAAGTCTCTTGATGCTGAAGATGAAGGTGTTGACTGCTCTTGCATGCTACCTTTAATTTCATTCTCCTTGTTTGCTGTCACGTTTGGTGTCTCTTGAGAGGGAGTCCTCTTTTCTGAACGCCCCTCACGTGATTTGGCAGGGGCTTTTTCTGCAGGCTCTTTCCTGCTGCTCTCCTCTTTCTCCTTCCTAGTTCCTGATTTCAGTGCAGAATCAGAGGACAATGAGCGAGAACTATGAGAATCTTTAGCTTTTGCTCTATCACCATCCTTATCATGACTGTGCTTCTTGTCAATAGATTTTGATTGATGTCCTGATTCTGACTTTTTCAAAGCCTCAGGCTTTGAGGTATCCACCCTGCTGGTACTTGCACTTTGAGACTCTTTGTTATGGATGCTATGGTCTTGTTTGCGAGGATTCTTTTTAACAGGATCTTTCTGGTGCTGCTGCGGAGGTGTGGACTTCTCTGCCTCCTTCATGAAGCCTCTGTCAAAGCGGGGATCTGCTGAGCATTTGACGGTCTGTACTCTCCTCTTGGGCTTGTTGCCACCCAAGATATTAGGCCTTGTTTGAGTGGCTGGCTGTGTATTATCTTTCTCATTCTGGTGGACGGACTGTGACATAGATGTATTTGTTGCTGGAGGTAAGGTGGCTCTTGTTGTTTTTGGAGTTTGTTGTTGAACTTCTGCAGAAGATTCAAAACATAAAATTCTCTTATGTTTAGGACCATTTGCTGCATCCTGCTGGCCTGTTTTGTCAGCAGACACAGGCTGAACCAACTTACTCAGTTGCTCAGTGCCTGGAATTCAGAAAAATATGGTCAGAGAAATAAGGCGGTAAAACTTTAATCAGAGGAACACAACATCCTTTGGTCACACACAGTAGAAAGACATTATAAATAATTATGCATGTCCAAGTAAACCTGTAACTCACCAGCCAGCTTAGACCAATTGATTGCCACCGTGGGAGATTTGGGCTTCACAGTTTCCAACTGCTGTACTGGTACTGCCTTTGGTATGGCAACAAGCTGTAAATAAACAATGCTGATAAGTTTCATTGTTCTTGCTAAAAGTCTAGAGCCAGTGGGGGCCCTTTAAGGTGGCAAAGTTGATTATACCACACACGTCTTAATTATAAGTCTTGGATGGCTTGAGAAACATACTTACAATTTTGTAGCCTTAACAATAGTGTGACTAAAGATTAACCAATCATTGGTCTGACAAACTATCAGATATTCAGCATTTTCCTGATCATCTGAGTTATTTTTGTAAAACATTTTTTTTTAAATGTGCTAATATGGCTCTGATTTGGCTATTAATAAACTGAATCTGCAAATAAATGTAGCACAATAGAACAATACAAGTACAATATTTACCTCCACAATAGGGTGGAGCAGAAGTACTGTATATAGCAGGAGAAAATGGAAATATTCTTGTAAAATACGAGTACCTCGTAATCATACTTAGATGCAGCGTATGCATATGCATATTGGTTCCAAATATCAGTTATCGGTCTCCTTGATTATTAATTATCAATATCGGTATCAGTATTGGCTCGACGAAACCATATCAGTCAATTCCTGGGCGAGATTATACATTTTATGTCTGTCCTATGGGTGGCACATGAGACCCTGGACAACATTTGGAGAAATTCTTTTGGAAACCAAATTTCTGAAATATTGTCACTAGCACTTGTTCACTAAGGTGACAATTAGAGAGAAGGAGAAAGCTAAAGAAAATTGTCCAAAATGGGAACCATGTGGTCAGTAAACTTTAAGGAAATCTGCCCATTCAATCCAAAGATACTTGGACAAACACTTTATAAGATGGCAGGATGACAACTGGAGTTGATGGATCACCAGAATGTTCAGGAATTGAGATATTTTTCAGGAGAGAATGGTAGGAATAGAAATGCCCTTTGACAAAAACCTGCAGATAATGTCTTGTTACCTGATTGGACACCATCTGGACCTTCCCCAGTGTATTCTGCCCAACAACAGAAACTGGAAGCATCATGGGCTTAACAGGTGATGGTAAGATAAGTGTTGACCCTGCACATAAACACAGATTTGTTTATTTCAAAAACTAACACTAATAAAGATGACAGTAATGGGCTGAACGGCAATGAACAACAAAGATGAACAATGTATGCCATCTCCCCTATAACCCTGACCCCAAAAAAGTTGTTTTTTCTTTGCATGTTGCAGGCATCAAAATCACGAGTGTAAATATAGAAGAAACTACACATTTTCAGTATGAACACATTTCAACAGAAATATTTTGTCTTTGTCCTGTATTCAATTGAATATAAGTTTAAGAGGATTTGCAAATGATTACATTCTGTTTTAAATAACATTCTACAGTGTCCCCACTTTATTTGGCATCAGGGTTGTATATGTTACTATGCATGGGCACCAACATGTACAGCAAAAGCAACATTGTCTATTCTTTATCAAGATGAAAATAACTTGAGGGGAAACAAACCCACTTCACAGCAAATATGAACAGTACAAATTCACAACTAAAGCAACTCCAAAAGTTATAGCCAGCCAGCAATACTCAAATGTTCACACTGAAATTAATGTATTTCTATTCAGACAAGCCACAGTGGTAGTCTGTTGTCTCTTACCTGTGGAGTAGCCTTGAGAGCTAGTTGGTGTGGCCACCCCAAACTGGTTGACAGACATAGGCTGTCCCTTTGAGACACCAGCAGACAGCAGCACCTGTCTGGTTTGAGCATCTGTGGTGGTGGGATCAGTGACAAGGAAGTAGCTGGCAGTGGCTCCTTGGAGGGCAGGGGTACTGGTGTCCAGGGGGAGTTGGATTATGTAGTTTTGCTGGACCTGTGATGTCCCTGTCAATGGGGATGCCAACAAAGCCCCAGCCCTACTGCAGAGAGGACTTGCATGTACCTCAGAGCTTTGTAGTCCACTAACTGCCAGTGCTGCCTCATCCAAATTGGCCTTTGGTGTGCCAGGGGCTACAGGGGACTTAGCTGGAGAGGAAAGATAGATGGTGGGGATCTTGTCTCCGGAAATGCTTGAAATCGCCTGAGTCAAGGCCGGGTCACTGGAAGAACCCTCATCCTGGTTATCGCTGATGATGATCTTCAAAGAAACTATATTGGAATCAGCTGCAGACTTGCTCGGGGTGGGCGGACTAGTGGTTGGAGGATCAGGTGCTGAATCAAGTGGGGCACAAGAGGAGGATGAAGCGGGTGAGGTGGATATGGATGAGGCGGGTGTAGCTGTAAGCGTTGCAGAAGTAGAGGCAGAGCCAGGTGTTGCTGTGGATGGTGTGGCAGTGGAAGCAGATGTGGAAGAGCCAGAAACAGGTGTTACTGAGAGAGTAAACACTGGTTGAGCGCTTCCTCCACTGCTTGAAATTGACATTTGAGGTAGATCAGCTGTTGCCGTTGGAGTATTGCTCTGTTCTACTTGTATAGAAGACATCAAAGCAGGTTGGTTAAACGGAGCTAAGGGGACTGAAGCAGATTGTTTTTTAGATCCTTGTGCTCGTTTACGCTCACGTTTATTGTCCACATTAGAAGCTGACGTCACCTCTGGCATAGAAAATGCTCCGGACAAGGGAACTGTGGTTGTGGAGGTGCTGCCCTTTGAGGTAAGCTCCATAATCTCCATACTGTCTTCAGGGGGGGGAGGTGTATTCAACGGTTCGTCAATATTCATTGGTGTATCAAATACACTGTTAGTGAAGAGTGAGGCTTTTCCTTTTTTGTAAGAGTCCACTGCAGCAGATGAAGCACCTTGTTGCTCCCCCTGACTCACTAACAACCTGGCTGCACTATTTTCAATTCTGGATGCTTTGCCACTGGGGCCGAGAAATGTTTTCTTCAGCAAGATGGGAGCAGTAGATTTTCTGGTCTTGCGCTCTTGTCCAGGTCTCACTGGCACTGATGTTGCATCCAAAGCATTATCATCTTTGTGTGTAGTGCCTGACAAATAAAATAGAAAATCTGATGATTAATCAAAACCCATGTATTTTGGGCAGCTCCGTCATCAACAAATATAACAATTTTCATTTTATTCCAAAAAATGTCATCAGCAGTTAGCATTAGCACAGACAACACACAGTTTCTCTGTAGAGTGTGGTAAAGCTGTCCAACTGCTGCAGTTTTCAACAAATTGTGTTGAGTCTGCAAAACTCTCAACAGGCACTAACAACAACATAGACAAGGATGAAGCCAAGAACTAAACTATGTAAAGATGTTAGCAAAATAATACCAGATATGACTGATCTAAGAGGTAAGAAAGTAAACATGGTTAGAACTTTTCACTGTAGCTCTCTTTTTTCTCTCTCAACACAACTACCTATGTCACTCATGTCAACAACAAAGTTCTACACTAGAACCGTCTACAAGGAGAAATTGTGAATGTCCGTTTCGGTTTGGAACAATTACAGTCTTTTGTTTTTTGTCCCGATTACATTAACTTGTTCTGTTCACCATAACAAAACCTGTTTACCCTCCTTCAGACTTTGCACCATAAATTATAAATCTGACTGTATCCAGTGTTTTCACTGAACATGAAGTTTTTTCTCCCTTCTGCAGTTTGAGTCAAGAAAACCTGCCTTTCATTGTGTGAGATGGAGGGCAACAATCAACATTGACATCTGTTTTGGATTTCTGTCAGAGCCTACTACGAGAGACTGTGAAAATACCTGGATCATCACTTTGAAGGGGTCTGACTGCAGATGAAGGTCCAGCTGCATCACTCTCTTCTGGACAGCCACCAATATCTCCATCACCTGGTTCTCCATCAGGGAATCTGGTTTTATCTGCAAATGCACACAACAAAAAGTCTGTTATTCAATGGTTTTCCATTGTGCTTTCATTCAGAATTAAAAGAACTGTGATTCAGAAGTACTGTGCACCACAAACAGAATAAAAGTAGGTCATAGTTACTGTAATCGAAGAGGTCATAGAGGGCCTGAAAAGCTGGGTCAGACTCTGTTTGCTCCAAAATGTCATGGATAGCATCGTCACTCATATGGATTTCCCCCTGTGCAGGATATAACGACACATGGGGCAAATAAAATCCCTGAATTGATCATGATAACTGTTTACAAGAACCATGTTTAAGGGGAAAAAAAGAAAAGGAGATTATATTGTTACGATATATTAGTATCAAGTATAAATTAGTTCTACAGCACCTGTAATCCCAAGATTTCATCTATAGACTGGTCTGCCTCCACTGTACTTGAAGAGACCTTTGATGTTTGGGGCACTGGATCACTGATGTTAGAGGTAAAACAGAGGAGAAAATAGTGTCAGATAACAACTTTGATGGCCACTGACAAATCCATCACAAAAACGTAATCCATATTCCCTGCAGTGAGCGAACACAGAATTCCAACTAAAAATGTACCTGGCGAGGATTTTGTTGATGTTTTCAGCAAGCTTCTCCTGTAACGACCTGTCCCCCAAAATCCTGTCACGTGCATTTTGTATCACAAGTTGCTGTGGAGATGAGCATGTGTTGTCAAGTCACAAAAATGTATGAAACACAAAATCCAAACAAGTTGAATATGTTTAAGGGAGAGCAAGCCATGTCTGATGCCATGACACTCTACACTCATCACTTACTGCTTGCACCTACTATAATATATATACACTAAGATCTGAGAGACAACAGATCCTTAACCCAGTCTACTTCTGAATTCATTACATACTCTAAATATTAGATTCTACCATCACAACAAACCAAAATCAGCACACTAATTTATTTTTTGATTTTCAGGTGTCCTACAAAAGGTGAACCTCTAAAGGTTATTAATTACTAATTTGTTGCACAAAAAGGACCAAGATCATTGTGTGAGTGAAAAAAGTTCAACATTTCTCAGTGTTTAGGAAAGCTGAATCCACACATACAGATCTACTTACAGGAAAGTTCTCATCGCCCGCTTCCTCAAGTTGGGGCTCTGCAATGAGGTTACTGCCAGTCATGGCACCACCTCTCTTCCTGGGGGTGTCCCTGAAGGCACCAGCAAAGATTAGAGAGTTAGCAACATGCAAAAGGAAAGAGCAAAATAATGTGAGCACGATAAAGTGCAATATCATACAACAACAACAAAAACAAAAGCCACAGTATATCAATCAACACATCTCTGACATAAAACAAACTCAAAGAAGCAGGACAGCAGAGTCTGTCTTTGCTGCTCTCTTATTAATGGGCTATTAACAATAACTGTAAGATAATCATCCTTACCATTTCCGCCGTCCAGGAGACATTGGGCCTGGATTTAGCCTATGTTCTGAAACAATCACCTGTATAGGTGAGTCCCCTGTAATAGACACATTATATGCACTCATTATACAAAAGCTATTGTTTTAGTGACTGATGACTGCTTTTAAGTTGAAGAAGCAGGGAAACAACCCCTACTGGCAAGACTGTAGAAATAAAGTGATAATTCTTTATCATAGAGAAATTAAATAAGAGAGACATTTTATAGACAATAAAATACAAAAAACAAAAACTTTAACCGTTCTCTCAATTATGCTTTTTAAGAAAAATAAAGAGAACGGCATGTTAAATGATACTGACTTGGCATATTTAGTCTGACATCCTGGATCTGTTGGGGTGTGCCACTGGCGATAGCTGGTCGGGCGTGTGGGGCAGCGTAGCTCACAGGGGTGGAGTGGCCGAGCATGCTGTGAGAGGTGTTTGCAGGGCTGACAATGGAGCTCGTTTCAGAAAGTGATGAGCAGACGAGAGCACCAGATGAAGCCACAGTCAAGACCCGCTGTCTAGTTAGGTTTGCCACTCCGATGCGTGAACGTGCTGCAATGGACAGAGGCTGGTTAATTAGAAGCCAATGTGTAGAACAAAGAACTCAACAGAATTCCCATTTTATTTCTTATATCATTGTCTAACTACTGTGTTAAGAGTGTGCATTGCTAATCATTTGTACACTTCACTATCCAGATGCTAGAGGCTCTAATATATGCCACTGTAATCACAGTAAGCTTCCGACATACATGCTTACACATGCTGTAAACAGAATTTTTAACACTTTAATTTCCACACATACATGAAAGACATAAAATCATAAAACTAAAATCTTGATTTACAGTACACAAAAGAATATCAAATTGAAATGGGAAAACAAATAACGGACTTACTTCTTTGACATGCTGCTGATATAGCGGGGGCGTTTTGCAATGACCTGAGGAAAGAAATTGAAGAATAAAAGCACAATAACAGTGATGAAGACCCCACCCCCCC
>OMLP01000479.1:0-23538 GCA_900302685.1 Spondyliosoma cantharus | reverse complement strand
TGATTTAGATGATGAATCTTGAAGCTCATTACTTGATCTGGTTGAGTGTAAAATCCAGTTTTTTCCACAACGAAGTCATCACGGCTGGGACCTCATGACAAGACTCTGAGGAAACAACACAATCATGACACATGAATAAGCGCATATTAAAAATGGTACAATTATACTATATGCAGGGCCAATGTCAGATGATCTCACCTTTCGTTTTAGTGGCCATATACTCATTTAGGATGGTTGTTAGACCTTTGCCAAAGACAGACTGTGTGGGAACAAAAGCTTATGAATCACAAAGGCATTTTGTACGTTTCTGCGTATGACATTTACCCAATAGTTTCTGAGAGGGCCTGTCAGACAAAAAGGCACACTTACAAACACACACGCAGGAATAGCCCCATCTCCTAAGGTGTGATCCGCATACTCTTTCAGGTTTGGGCTTTCGTGAAT
This sequence comes from Spondyliosoma cantharus, assembly GCA_900302685.1. Classification (NCBI taxonomy): domain Eukaryota; kingdom Metazoa; phylum Chordata; class Actinopteri; order Spariformes; family Sparidae; genus Spondyliosoma; species Spondyliosoma cantharus. The sequence goes on along the minus strand of OMLP01000479.1, from coordinate 23,094 downwards.
GAAAGCTTGGCTTGTAGCGGACAATCCCTCTTCTTGGAGGTACCCTGGGAGGGACATTTACACACATCCAGTTAGAGAGAAACAGCACAAGAAAGCTTAAACGACAAGAGGATAGTAACCCCAAATATATGTTTTTTTCTACTGTTAGTTAGAAGGTCAACAGTTAACGACTGTCAGCTTTTAGCTACCTGTTTACAACTAAGTAGGCTATCATTGTTTGCTAACGCTACAGCTACAGCTACGTTACACTAGACTTACCCAAAACAAGCCGAGCGACGTCGGAGGGTAACAACATGGCTGCCTGTTGGTTGATATAAAGTTCGTAGCAGGGAACAGTAAACTACATGTTCAAGAAAAGTGCCTCAGAAATCTGTTTTACAATATCAAATTGAGAACCGTCGGCGCTGTTATTGTGAAGGCGACGTCCTAAGCCTACTACTGCTTACTCAAAAGGCGGGGAACTCAAGCACGTATAACCCGGAAGTGTCAAAATAATCGGCCGATCGAAACTTCGGTAGTTGTAGTCCAATCCGAAATGTGAAGTTCCACTAAACCCCTCCAGGCTGCTTATATATAAACACGCGAGTGCACTGCATCGAACAAGACTTCTATATGTTTATTATCATACTAATAATATCGCACCAGACACAACAGAGAGTTTATTTTAACGTTGTCACTACGGTTACCGGACTCTCGAGGTTCTAGCGACGACCAGGAAGTGATGTGACCCTTGGAGCGCCGCTGATGGGGCGGGAATTTCCTGCATGTTTCTACGTGTGCGTGCGTGTGCCTGTTAACGCACGTCAAGATGGCAAAGTTGTGAGTAGCAGCGCAGCACAGTAGCATTGTTACCATCCTCACGCCTGCATGTGTGACAGCTCTGCAACTACGATCAGCGCAGTCATCCGAGGTCAGTGATCACACTGAGAGCCACAGAGCGTATTCAGCGTTTGAATGGATGTGTCTGAATCAAGTTCCTATCTGGTCTGCCACTGTTGTGTTGCTAAAGAAGCTCGCCTACCAGCAAGGCCAGGCTGATTGTAGAGTGGTTTGCAATTACTGGGTTAACTTAACTGGCTAGTAAAACTGTCATTTCATGTTAATTGTTTGCAGGGAGAAGAGAACTGATGATAACTCTGATGAGTGATTGTCGTGCAGGCATGTTGTGGATGGATAGTAACATGCTGTCTTGTTTACATCCTTTCAGGCAGAATAGTCCACATTGATGAAACTGTGCCCTCATCCACTGTGAAGCACGATGAGTCTGGCTCTGCATGATCTCCTGGTCTGCTGCAGGGGGCTGGAAAGTGACAAAGTTACAGAGAGGAAGGTAATCAAGCCTCACTTTAAGCAAGTTCAACCAGTGAGTGCAGCATAAATTCACTGCCGTGTCCTCTCTTCACACCCGCAGAAAGTAGCTGAGCAGTTCAGACGGCTCATCCGAACTCCAGAGATTGTTCAAGAGTTGGATCGTTCATCCGGACCCAAAGATAAAGGCTCCAAGCAACTCACATGGGATGCTGTTTTCAGGTAGTCTGCCTGTTTATATTTGCATTTTTGTTCATGTGCAACAAAATGCAAATTAATTTCTCCAGCATAACATACATCATGTCTTGCTCTGTGTGATTGTAAACATGCTTTTTAGCTTGCAACCTCAGAGTTTTTTTTGTGTGTGCAAGAATCTGTTCTCATTCGTTATCCGTTATACTAGGTACCTGTACCTGTACCTGTTTTGGTTTTATTGGAAATGGTTTTGCATACTCTCTTATTTTCCATGACAGATTTCTGCAGCGTTATGTCCAGAAGGAGACAGAAATCGTGAAATCGCTTAAATCCAACGTCACAGCGACTACGATGGCCAACCGGCAGAAGAAGATGGCTGACCTGTGCAGCTTGATCAAATACTTCATTCGCTATGCAAACAAACGTGAGGGCGTTGTCTTTGCAAGATCCAGCCTTGGGTTGCACTAGGTCACAATACAGTTTTAGATATATGTTGAAACAGAAAAGAATCCTGAATATCTGACCTTATTGTGTCTGTCTGTCTCGCTCTGCGCAGGTGGGCCTCGTCTAAAGTGCAGTGAGCTGCTGAGACATGTGATCGAGGTCCTGCAGAATTCATACAGCTCTTCAGCCTACGGACAAGATTACAGCAGCATCCTATTAAAGGACATCTTCTCTGTCCGCAAGTACTGGTGTGACATCACTTCACAGCAGTGGAACGGTCAGTGGGATATTCATCCGAATTATATATAATTGATGTAGCAATTTCGGCACGATTTCTTTAAATCAAATCTTGTTTTCGTCTAGCATTACACAGTGTTATAACTGTTGTCTGATAGTGTAATAGCATCCTGCCTGATCAGATAACTGAATCGCCTTTTGTTTGTTTTTGCTGTCCTAGATCTTTTGGACTTGTACTGTCACTTGTTCAACTCTTCATCCAAGTCCATCAACCGTGTTTTGGTGAGCAGAGTCATCCACACGGTGGTGCAGGGCTGCTGCACGCAGACTGAAGGATTCAACAACACCCTGTTCAGCTTCTTCTCCAAAGCACTGCTAAATGCCAGGTAAAGACTTTACCAACATCATCCTAAATTATTCTAAACTTAATGCACTTAAATTAAATGAATACATGCAAATGTGATGCACTTACTGTTTTTTTTCTCTCTCAAACTCCTGTGATCGTGTTAGGCAGGAGAAACACTTGTCTATATTGGAGCACCTCGTCTCTGCTCTCAACATCTTCTTGAGATCTGCGGCCATGAACTGTCGGATGAGGGTGTGTCACCTGGGGGAGGAGCTTCTGCCTTCCGTACTGTATGTCTGGGTGGATATGAGGCCCAGCGTGGCTCTTAAAGAGGAGATAGTGGAGTTCTTGAACCTGCAGATGTGTGCTCACCACCCCAAAGGAGCCAAGACACAGGATACAGGTAGAATGAGCTTTCCTTATTTCTTTAAACAATTTTTGTTTCTGGTGGTGTTGCGCTTGGACGGCACGCAAGCTTAATTGTGGGTTGTGTATTGTTTCATGAATAATTCCACTGATTTGGCTGTTTCAAGCAATGAGACATTTGACAGACATCATCTAGAAAGTTAAAATTGCACCCACAGGGAAAGATGTCAAGAAGATCACGGCATCCATTAATAAAACGCAGGTTTGTCCTTAAACAAACAACCAATAACTAGTTGTCTCCTCGCTCATATTTCAGGTGCTCATGCTGAGGACTGGACCAAGTGGAGGAGTCTGCTGTACGACCTGTATAATGCCTTAATCAGAGAAATAAGTCACATAGGCAGCAGAGGGAAGTACGTCACAGGGACCCGACACATAGCCGTCAAAGATAATCTCATCAAGCTCACAGCTGACATCTGTCACCAGGTAACAGAGATCGTGTCTCAAGTACATAAACAGAATAGCAACAATTTTGTTTGACATAAATGTTTATGCAATTATGTAGCTATTTAGCTAATATAAAATGCTTTACGTGTCTGGAGGATTTATCAGTCCTGATATCCTTTTTCCTTTAATCCTTCTAGCTGTTCAGTGACAATAATGACACCCACGTCTTGGAGGTGACCCAAGCCTCTCTCAGAGGCACCCACATGGGCAGTCCCATGCATGGAGCAGCCAGCAAGCGAAGGCGCATCGAGCTGGGCTGGGAGGTCATCAGGGATCATCTGCAGCCTCACCATAATGACTTTGATATCATACCATGGTATGAAAATCACAACACAATGAATATAAGAACATTTTGAAGGTAAACAGGGCAGTGCTGCTCAATGTGCTTTTTTAATGTGGCTAATGGTAGAAAAACTAGAAAAACTAGCCTGTTGTTTCTCTGGTTGCACCCACTCCGGATCATCTCTGTAATTTTCTCCCCTCAGGTTGCAGATCACTGCAGTGCTCGCTTCCAAGTACCCGTCCATGCTGCCCGGCCAGGAGCTGGTCCCGTTGCTGTCAGTGTTGTACCAGCTCCTAGCCGAGCAGAAGAGGGGAGAGAGGGGGCCATACGTGCTGCGCTGTCTGAGGGAGGTGGCCCGGTGCCAGGCTCATTACCCGGAGAGGGCCCAGGTCCACAGGGCGGAGCTGGGCAGGCTGTGGGGTCGGATGTGGGCCTTGGTAATGCGAGGGGTCAGCTCACCCCAGACAGAGGCACCCTGCCTGGACCTGCTGAGCTCTATCATCCACGGTGGACTGATCAATATGGACAGGGAACTCTGGAAGCTGTTCTCTGGATCAGCATGTGAACCATCTCAGTGAGTTGCCACCATGAATACGAACTTTGTTTCTGCTGAAAATTTATCTTTGTCATACATTTTGATATTTTTTTGTTTGCATTCAATACCCCTTCTTCTCCTTTACCCACAGGAGTGCGGCTCTCTGTCTAGCCCAGGCCCTGCTGAAGTGTCCGGTCCCTAAAAGTCTAAGCTTGAGCTCAGGCTGGGACTGTGTGGGGGTCACAGAGGGATCTGCATCCCCTAACCTGAAGGAGACCCTCATAGCCTGGCTGCTGATGACGGATCAGAGTGATGAGATGGAGGAGAGCACAAGACCACACCCCATCATTTGCAGGTTGGCACTATTCTGCTTTTCCAAGTTAACTATGGATTTATCTGTTTCTTTTTGTAGATAATAGTATCCTTGTTTAGTGCTTGCTTATTTAGGTATGTAAATTATGATATGTTGACATGGTCTACTTTCATCTTTAAATGTTGGAAAGCTCCACTTACAGTTCTTGGTGCTGCATGTACAGAAAAAGAAAGTATAATCTGCAAACATGAATTGTGCTTTCTTTAATTGTATACTATGCAGGATTTGTAGTTTGCTGTTTTAAAACAAAACCATTGAAAGCTGGCCCCTCCTCCCCGGGTCAGCTAAACTGAGAGAGCAGCAATGGTCAAGCAAGGGAGGCAGATTGAACGAAGAGCAGTGTAATGGAGAACAAACAAATAACAAGAAAAAATGCTTTTTTCTGGTTGTTTCTCAGTGCTCACTATTAAGAGCACAAATAAACACCCCCATGCCTTCACAGAACCCTTCAGGAAGGTGGCACAAATCTGAATTTTGTATGAATCTTAACTTAAGCACAGGCTTCCTCCTGTCCGCTGCTCTCTGCTCTGTGTGTGCGTCTGTAGCCCCGCCCTCGGTCAAGGAGACACACAGACCTAAAGCTCATTAGACAGACAGAGTAGAGAAGAGAGACGAGATGGCAATGTAGCCTGGACGCTATGTTTTTATCGAGTCACAGCCTTTTTACCCAAAGATTGAATCCCAGAAACATTCTGAACACAGCTAAACACTAAGACAGGGTCTCTGCCGATGCATTAGTCGCCACTCACTTCTTATGGGTCTTCAATAATAATTAAAAGGGGTTGATCTTTGTTTGAGTCTGTATTTCTTTTTTGTGAAAATCCTTCATGGTATACCTTGCATATGTCTTTGTTAAGACATATCTATTTAACTTTGATTTACATACATACAGATCTTTAAATGTATATTTTATTGTGATCTTGTGTGCAGAGACTTTCCTCACAATCTAATAGCCAACATCTTGGTCTCCCTGACCTTGAAAGACACAAGAAGTGGCCTGAAGTTTCTGCTGGGTACTGAAGAGGTAGAAAGGTAAGGGAAATTGTCCTGGAGTACCAAAACCACCCTAATGATTAAAAACTCTACCCCCTCACACCTCCTTCCTGCACAATGCATGTATCAAACGTTTTCTGGTATCATTATTAACCCAGAGTCAGTTATATTTGTACCTAATGCTGTGTAATTATGGAATACAAATAATTCAGTTTCCGATCTCTTTTTCAAAGTGCCTTCCTTCAAGAACAAACCACATCCAATGCCAAAGAAAACCTGGAAGAGATCGAGAGTCTCTACCTGCAGTTCAGCTTCAACACGCTGCCCTCAGTGATGACAGGGACCAACGAGTCAACAAATATGGCTTTAGCTGAGGGCCAGTTCGCTGCCGTCCCCGGCCTGAGGAACAAGTTGGAGCAATCCCTGCTTTGTGTGGCTGACAACCTTCTCAACTGCTACTCTCCTGATGTGAGTGAAAGTTAATATATGTGTGTGTAGTCGTGTCGGTGACGAATGGGTATATATCCTGATTTCCTCCTCCACAGTCTCCGTCCACCCCTCCAGAGTGTCTGGTGCGCTGTTTCAGTCTGCTGACCGGTGTTCTAGCAGGTTACGTCTCCACTGGGTTTCTGACTGAGGAGGAGGCCTGCCGCTCACAGCTCTTCACGAAAGCCAAGGTATCATTCAGATGCATGAATATGCAATAGATCTATCATGCCATCCATTTGGTGATCAATCATCCAGCCAGAAACATTACATGAAGCATATAAGAATTGAAGGTTGTTGGTGTGTTCTTGTTCCCAGACTCTGGCCCAGGACTTCAGCGGTTTCGTATCTAGTGTGAAGGTGAAGATGACAGAGGAAGGAACTATGAGCACTCTGAGATCCGTCACAAAGCTCTGCACTCAGTCGGCCAGCAGGAAAAGCAAGGTGACCGAAGCCTCCATCATGACTGTATGCATAATGCTGAAAGGATGCGGCATTTAGATGAATATACAATCCAGCCATATCCTCAACAATACACGCTCGCTGTCAAACATTCAAACTGTGTCCTGGTGAGAAAGATTGTCTTGCAGAGTAAAGCTTTTGCTCTTGTTTTTCCTGCAGGATAAAGTGTCTCCCATCTCCTCCAGTCTGTTCATTATGATCCTGCCTGCCGGTCTCCTCAGTGAACTGGCTGAGATCAGCAAACTGTTGGTAAGTGACATGCATACACTGAGTGGCCACTTTGTAAGGTACACCTGTAAAATCTAAAGCAATCTGATACAACTGTTATACCATAAACGCTCCCTTTCTTTAAAAAATAATGTCTAAACTATCGGAGAGGTGCTATGTTAATCCTTATATAAAGAGCTGGCTTGTCCTAGTCCTAGTTCCTCTTCTCTCTCAGTTAAGCAGTGTTTCTAAGAGAGCCACTGTTGTGGATGAAGACGATCATATGGATGACGACTTGGAAGTGACCAGAACTCAACAAGGGGACGACAATGATCTGTTTGATGAGGACATAGAGTCCAGCAGCAGCAGCAGCAATGGACACCACAGAAAGCAGGGAGACAACAGTGATGCTTCCGGTGGGCCAGGTAAGAAGGGACGACTTACTCTATAAATCAGTGCCTCTCTTGGGACTCGAAAATTTTGGTTTAATTTAAAGAAACGTGCAAAAAATCACCACACAATGTGATCATTTCCCAAATGAACAGCTACTGTTTAGGTATTTTCTGTTTCTAGTTCCATGCCGTCATTTGGTGTTGTGTTTCGTTTGTATGTAATGTTAATACTGGCCAATTGTAGAGACAGCACACCACATAACGTCAGGATGTTTACCTCACATTCATAGCACATTCGTAGCATTTAAAGGCATCTAAATCATCAGCAGTAAAGTTAAAGTTAAAGTAAAGGGTTTGCTGCTCTCAGTCCATCAGAATCAAAGAGTGGCTTAAGTTTTCTACCACTAAATTAAACACTCAAATGGTTCTGTCCCCGGTCAGGTGCAAAGAGTCTGCTAGCAGACGATCATCTGGCCAAACAGGACCTGGCTGTCCTTGCAGTCTTAGAGTTTCTGTGTAAGTGCGGCTCCGTGCAGCACGTCCACGGTCTGCTCTTCAAACCGCAGGAGGTGCGGCGCAGGCTGCTGCTGCTGGCGGAGCAGATAGACTTCAGCAAAGCCCTACACCTCAACATGGTGGGTTGCAGCTGCAGTGGAGAGGCATGGTTCCAGTGCTGATGGTGTTGCAGCTGATTAACACTAAGATCTGGTTCTCTTCCAGTATCTGGTCCTGTTGAAGAAGCTTCCTGCTGAGGACTCGCTCTCTCCAGAGGAATTCGACTCGCTGCTTCGTCCTCTGGCGTAGGGAATTCTCTCTGTGACTTTTTCTGTTTGAATACATTTCACCTAATATGTTTTGCGAATACCAAGGTCTGTTTGTTGCACCATGCTCACAGGGACATGTGCAATCAGTACCGTCAGGACCAAGAGATCTGTGCTGCTGTTCTGCTGGGTCTGTTACCCTCCATCAAAAGTCTGGGAAAGACCCACCACCTGCCAGAGGAAATGAGACATGTTCAGGGATCTGTGCTGCAAGTGGTGTCTGGATTCTGGTTAGTTACACAACATGAACACATGCCGGGTTGGTCTGTAAGAGATTATGTAAATGGAGTCGTAAAAGCGAGTCACTGTATGTGACAAGGATCTGCCTCCTCTCAAGATGTCAATAAGTCTCATCAAAAAGTTATTTTAGGTATTCAACAAATGTGAAATTCCAATGCTTAAAATAATTTGGTCAATGCTAATAGTTTTTGTTGTTGTTTCGAATATTTCAGGAACAATTAATGACAGACAAGAATGACAGTTAAATATTTTGTATTTGTGTTATTTATTCCCCCTTTTGTGCAATGTGAACAAAACAATCTTCATACAAAAGAAATAACTGCATAACTGCACAGTTTTAAATTCTCTCCGCTCTTCTTTACACTATCTTAAATTACACATTGGATCATAAAAATGGATGAAATTGAAGTGACACAACAGGTAAACTTCAGCCACAGCTGTCGGTGAAGGTCATCTTATATGCAGACAGAAAAAACCTCTTCAATTATCAGTTGATACCAATGTTCAGCCGAAGGGATAGCTACTGTATTATACTTTGAAATCATTATTCATGGTTTCTGTTTACACTAGTTGTCATAATCTGTCTACAATCTGTGTGCTTAATTCACTCTCTCATACCAACTACTCTTGATAACTGTGCTGTGTTTCAGTTTCCTGAGCCAAACGGGGAAATGCAGGGCTGCTGTACGGACTGCTTTAGTGCGATGTCTGGTTGCTTTGCTGGAGGTCAGCGCTCACAGATTATTATACATCATATAATCCTTGTTCATTATGTATTGGTAATGTATTTATCTGCACAACAGTGCAATCTTGCATGTCTATCTTTTAAACCTTATTCTAAATAAATGACATAGGACACTTTGTCATAGTTCATCAAACTTTGAGGGACCATGTTTATATGTTTAACTTTATAGTTTCTTTATTGACTAGTGTATTATAGTTCAATATTTTATGTGCCAAAATTGGTTTTGACCGACACAGGAGAGTGGAGAATAAGAAATGTACCCATGTACCGCAACATGTTTTTGACCTCTCCTCCCTCTGACAGGCTGACCCGTGTTGTAAGTGGGCAGTTTTAAGTATCAGAGCGCCGGACACAGATGAAGATCGCCCAGTGTCTGCCATCCTTCCGTCTCACCTCGCAGATGCGCACCACCAAGTCCGGATGCTGGTGGCCTTGTCAGTTGAGAGGTACGCTGACTTGGCACCACTGATAATGTATCAGAATAAATTTTTTATCGAAGTCATTATCATGTATATCATCATTGTTCTCCTGTCTATCCAGATTGTTTCTGGAGCATCCAGATAAGAGGAAGATGCTGCCGCTGAAACACCAGCAGGCGGCTTTTGAGACCGTTTATCTGAAGGCTCAGGAGGGAATGAGGCTCCCAGTAAGTTCATCAGATGTTAAATACCTCATTATGTGTGTGTATTCTACCTCCGTTTTTTTCTCTGCTAATTGTTCTTGTGTCTGTGTGATCCTACACAGAGAAGCAGCTCTGCAGAGGACCAGCAGGACGAGTCATTTAACCGCAAGGCCACCCTGCTCAAGAGTTTGTCCGTTGTGATGTGCTGTAGCCCCGTCTGTGAGAAACAGTCCCTGTTTGCCCTCTTCCAGTCCTATAAGGAGAACAACATAGAGGAACAGCTCATCAAAAAGGTAACATAGTCAGGGGTATGTGCATTGTGAAAATGGAGATTTGAGATGCTGCTTTAAAAATAGAGTTTAGCATCAGCCAAACGAGCCGTTTCTGTCTTTTTGTGACAGATGCTATGCAGTGTATCCAGAGCGCTGGGCTACAGGAGCGTGAAGACATTTGTCAGTTCTCACCTGTACTACTTGGTAGCCGAGTGGCTCGCGCAGAGACAGTCTGATGATCGCTACACTCTTGGATCTTTCCCCTACACCCTTCTAGACCACGACACATTCAAAGACTTCTATAAGTGAGGGAATAAACTTCTGTTGTTTTCATTTTGTGTCATTTCATGGTGTCTTGTGGCTTTATCTTCCCCTCCTTACACTGTTCAAGTTGTTGTCTTCTGTCCCCTTGAAGCTCCTCCTACCAGGTGTTGATCCCCCACCTGGTCATCCTGGACGACTTTGAGCAGGTGAAGTCTATCGGCAGGTGTCTGATGAAGGACTGGAAGCAGTTATTGGCCGACTGTTTCCCCAAGATCATGGTCAACATCCTTCCATACTTCGCCCTGTCTGGCCAGGATGCGCAGGTCGCGCAGCAGCGAGAGAAGGCCCACAGAGTGTACGACCTTCTCAAAGACGCCGACTGTCTGGGCAAACAGGTAAACACAGCTGTGTAACATGTGCCTACAGCTGCATCTGGGGTTAGGCTTCGTATTTCATGCAGATTTGAAAAATTTTGATCACATCATGACAAAAAAAAGATGAACAATTTAAAACCAGTGAAAAGAGAGAAATCAAATAAAGGTGCATAAACATGCCTCTGAAATGCAAAATGACTTTTTCTGTGACTGTTGTGAGGTTTTCCATAATGTTCTGTTTTCTGTCCCCAGCCTGAATAAGTTTCTTACCTTGTTTCGTTACTTCATCTGAACACAAAGCTGTACAAGTGCAGTGTCTCCCATGACGAGTAAAGGCATGGCGATTGAATGGCACATTTACTTGACTGTACTACATTTCTGTCCCTGTGTTTGTTCACGTGTCTGCAGGAAATTGACAACCTGATCCACAGCAACTTGGCGGACATAGTGGTGGAACTGCTGATGACTCTGTATGAGGGGAGTGGAGCAGAAGAGGACAGAGGAGACCTGAAACGCTTCATAGGGTAATAATAGTTACAACTTACCCTGATGTCTTTCTTATATTTCTTACATTTTTATTATACACTATATAACACCCCAGGTTCACTACTGACATTACATTGCATTCACGTGCTCAGCTCATTTCCTGTGTTGGGAAGTCATTCTTCTGACATTGGTGTGTTGATGAGCTTTTAAGTTGTAATGTGGAAACAACACGGACTCTGTTTTTAAGTTTGAAGCTTTATGTTACGGGCCGATTTTGTACCAGACTTGTTGCTGCACCAGTGCATTCCCTAAAACCATTAGAATACTGCTTTTGTTTTCGTAATAATAAGTTACATTTCTAACTTTTCTGTGTTTTCATGTGAAATAATAAAACATTTCTAAACATCAACCAAACCATTTACTTTCTTCTACTTTACTTGTTTCTACATATATGACGTCGTAGTCTGCAAGTTTTCACCAACTTTCCGCAGTGGTTTTTCTGACTTAATGTGACGCCACATGGCTGCACTATTAGTAAAACAGAGCCTTTCTTTCTGTCAGTCTTCAATTCAAGTAAACTGAACCAAACTGTATGACTAAATAACTTTTCCCTCTCAGGGAACTGGACCCTGCACCAAACCCACCATACTTCAGCTCTTATGTCATTAAAGCGACTCTGGACTACCTCAGCAAGTGCCACAGTGCCAACCACAGGTCTTTGGTCGCCATTCTGTCAAAAACTCCGGTAAGATGTTTGACTTTCCCCCTGTGTGGATTTACGTGTATTGTTAATGATCAAAATGAACCTGTTTACCTGCTTGTGTTTCCCCTGTTCTGTATTATATTGTCCTGATTGTCTTTGTGCCATAGATTTCTATCCAGAGGATTCTGCTGGCAGTGTGTGAAAGAGAAGCAGAGACAACCAACAGCTACGAGCGCCATCGCATCCTCCTCATGTATCACCTGTTTGTCAACCTGCTGCTCAAAGAGGTGAAGGACGGCCTGGGAGGAGCCTGGGCCTTCGTTCTCAGAGACATCATCTACACCCTCATTCACCACATCAACAGCAGGTCGGTGCACACACATTCTCACAGGTAACTTATATATATGCATATATGCAGTGTCACAGAGACGAACCAGTTTGTGTTTCTCTCATCCTCAGACCGGCTCAATGTGATGAGGTTTCCAACAGAAGCCTCTCTCTGTGCTGTGACCTGTTGACCTCTGTGTGTCGGGCAGCTCTGCAGTTCTGTGACGACGCTCTAGACTGCCACCTGCAGGTCATCGTTGGGACTCTCACAGCCCAGGTGACCAGCCGACCTGCCATCTCACAGCAGGTAAGAGACGAGGGAGATGATTTGAGAGCGGTTGTTGTTTTGCTAGTTTGCAGACACAATAATGGACATTTGGACAAGTGGTGCCTTCAAGAGGTATTTTTTGTTGAGGACAAAAGCACCCACCTCCTTGGTTTCAAGCGGACATTAAGATTTTCTAAATATGTAAATATGTGATCAGCTTTTGCAGCTTTTACATGCTCAGAGAAATGCAAAATGTTAACTTAAAAACTACAAATCACAGCAGAATTTGGGAATTTTCCATCCAGACACTTTATTAATGACTTGCCTCACATCATTTAAAAGACATCTTTTTGGATTCAAATGGTCCAGTAGTGATTATTTTGTCCTCACCCTAACCCATTTAGGTTTGGTCTGATTTGTACGTCTTTCGGTCCCCCTGTAGGTGCTCAGTCTGCTGCGGTTTCTTGTGATAGAAAACCAACAGAAGCTGAAAGGAGCCATCAGGAGGCTGGAGCCTTTTCCTAACCTCCCTGAATTCAGAGAGCTGCGGTCCGTACAGCACACGCTCAAATATAACACTGGGAAATTCACGCTCAGACAGGTAATGGCCCCTATAAAATTCATGTGTCAGTATCATCTATTCAAGTCATTTCATTTTGAATATGTAGCCCTGATTCCTCAGTGACTCTAGGGATGCTGACCTCCGTCCTGCATGTTTCTCTTATTAAGGAGATAGCCCACTTCCTGTCAGTGACGTCCTGCGACTCCTTGCCTCTGACCAGACTCGAGGGGCTGAAGGAGCTGACCAGACAGCTGCACGACAACAAGGGACAGATCAGAGAGCTGCTCAAAGAGTGCCACGGTATGATGAGGAGAAAAATGGTCTACTCGTAAAAAAAGATGACTCAGTTTAAATATCCAATAAGCTTTTTTCTACATGTTCTGTGTCTTGCAGCTGAACCCTCCGACAGTGTGCTGGTGAAGCTGGTCCTCAGCCTGCTGCAGCTCTGTAAGCTGGCAGCCAACCACCCTGGAGGAGCTGACATTCTGGGTATGAAATCAAATAACTTCCTCGACAGCGCCTGGACCGTTTCATTGTTTTCAGCCTTACAAACGCAAACCTTTCCCCCTCAGAGGCAGCAGGCAGCTGTCTGGGAGAACTGGGTCCTGTGGATTTCTCCACCATCGCCCTGCTTCATGGCAGAGACCCCCTGTACGAAAAGGCCGTGTCTCTCTTCATCATCACTGAGTATCAGTGTGTTTTCATCGTCCTCAACTGCATGAACGACGCGCTCACTCACCAGCGGTACTGTCAAACTTAGATCAAAACCTTGTCGTACTTCACTATGGGTGCGCGAACACTCCGAACTGATATTTGTTGCGTTCTGTGCTGTGGTTGTCTGCCAGTATTGAGGTGAGACGGGCAGCCGCTCAGTGTGTGAAGAACGTCCTCGCCACGCAGTCTGGAGTCGACTTCTGGGAGCAACACAAAGACAACAGAGACCCCATGCTGGCCTACCTCAACCCCTTCAGAAAGTCCAAGAAGAAGGTGGGTGAAGGAGTGTTTGTGTATGTCCCAGCATTGATCGTTGGCTCCTATTTACAGCGTGTGTGTGTGTACCAATTAACATAAAGGTTAACAGTCAACTGTTTTTTGCCACTCTGCTCCCTCAAAATGTGTATTTTTCGTCTAAGCACATGTGTTGTCTGCATCTGCCTCTTTACTACCGACTGTTGTCTCTGACTAGGTGGCAGCTGTGAGTCCTGAGCAGAGTTTGGGGGCCAGGGAGAAGCTGGAGAGTCAGGTGTTTTGGATACCCAAGGCGGGTGGCCACAAGGCCTGGCTGAAGGCTCTGTGCACCGCCCTGCTCGACAGCGGAGCCGTCAGGAGTGAGGCTCTGCTGCTTTCACGACCGTTGTGCCTGGTGAGCACGCCGAGTCAACTTAAGAGCTCTTAGTCGAACACGCGCTGTCTTTTCATTTCATTTTATTTTGTCACAAACTGTACATCAGCCAACTTCATTTAAAATCCAGAGCTCCAGAGCTAAGCTCACCTCATTCCCTGCGTCTGTCTCCAGGTGTGGGTGGACTGCTGTCAGAGGCTGCTGCCCCTCATCATTCACTCAATCCTTCTGGACGACTCTGAAGGGTTGTGGAGGGAGTCGCTCTCCTCCCACATTCAGGACTTCTTCAGCTTCTGTTGCAGAAGTGCTCAGGCCTCCAGTCGGTCTGCCACACCTCTCAACTCTGACTCTGGTTAGTTTGAGATCATTCATTGTTGTCTTCATCTTCTTAATCCTGTTGAGAGTGTTGGTCTGTGCCTCTTGTTCACATCACATTCAGGATTTTATTTGTGATCAGCATTTATTATTCTTTAGAGTCGGACACTGCCAGCCAGGGCTTGTATGATAAGACTTCTCTGCGTACCATGCTTGCCGTTGTTGACTATCTGAGGCACCAACAGCGACCAGTGGAAGCTGACAGGTGAGTGTTGCTGTAGTCGGATGAAAGTGAATGTTCAAGGATTCTGTAATTACTATTTGGACCTGCTCTTTCCCCTGCATGTAAACACCGTCTGTTCCTCCAGCAGCTCCTGTGGCACAGTGTGCCACTCAAACTTCTGGCTGGAGCTGAATTACCTGGAGGTGGCCAAAGCTGCTCAGTCCTCCTTGGCACATTTCACCGCTCTGCTGTACACTGAGATCTATGTCGACAAGACAAAAGCGAACATGGAGGAGAGTCGCAGGTAGAAATAAAAATTTTAAACCGGGGGACATTTTTTCATTTACACAGAATCCACAAAGATGGAAAGTTCCCTGTAGCTGCTTTAATTAAACCCTTCCTTTTTTTCAACCACCATTAAACTTATTTATTTGATTGTTTGATTTTTTTGATCAAGGTAATAATCACAATGATATCCAACTTGATGTATTTCCCTGCATTTACCAAATCTGCAGGACCAAGTCGAGAGCAACACGCAAGATCAATTTTGAGGACAACAGCCAGATCCTCACCATCTCCAGCCTGACTGAGAAGAGTATGGAAGACACCAACATCAGTCTGCAGGTCGGTTCTTCATGACATTCCTGTCAGGTGTGTTTTCTGTATTGACAGTATTAATGCCACTCACTTGTGCTGTGCTTGTTCTCTTTTGCAGGAGCTGCTCATTGAGGTGTATCGGAGCATCGGAGAGCCTGACAGTCTGTATGGCTGCGGTGGGGAGACGATGACCAGTCCACTGACAAGGTAGCACACTAATTAACACTAATAATAATGATACATGCTCACCATTTTTCACATTATCATTCGTTCCCTCGGTCTGTCATTCTCATTCATAGGATTCGAACCTATGAGCATGAGGCTATGTGGGGGAAGGCCCTGACTTCATACGACCTCCACTCTACTCTGCCTGAGGTCACTCGACAAGTGGGGATTGTGGAGGTAAAATAATGAAAAGACCTGTCTCATCACATAGTGTGCCAGGTGCTCATTTTTGTGTACCTCAGCCTCCCCAGTGGTGATGTTTCACGTCCTCTTGCACCAACAGGGCCTGCAGAACTTTGGTCTGAGCAGCATCCTCGCCACCTACCTGAGGGGTCTGGAGAGCGAAGGGGTGGAGTGGGGAGCAGAGCTGAGAGAGCTCCGCTTCCAGGCTGCCTGGAGGAACACACAGTGGGACTGTGAGCTGACAGGGAGGTGAGGCCGGCACACAGTTGAGGGTGCAATAACCCATCAAAGAATCACTGAACGTCTCTCACCTCCCTCCAAATCTAATCTGTTTTACCAGGAGTGAGAAATCCAAAGCTGGCTTCCATGAATCAATGTTTTGTTCCCTGCAAGCGCTGAGAGACAAAGAGTTCTCCATATTTGATGAGACTTTGAAACAGGCCAGGTATGTTAGACATTTAGACACTTGTTCAATTTCAAGTTCACTTCTCCGCAGACAAAATGATCCATCAATTTCGTTGTGTGTTTGCACAGGGGTGCAGAGGTGGAAGAGCTGTGCAGGGGCAGTCTGGAGGCCGTGTCCTCTCTGTACCCGGCTCTCAGGAACCTGCACACCATCAGGGAGCTGGAGAGTGTCAAACAGCTCTTTTCCAGGTGATATCAGCAGTCTATTCCCTCATCTATTCAGTTGACCTGAACAAAAACAAAAAACGTATTTGCTTTTGAATGTTTGATATCAGGCCCTTCTTAGACGTGACTCTCAGGGAGGTTTGTAGCCAGTGGAAGCAGCACTCCCAGCTGCTCACCGACAGCGACTTTGCGTTGGTAGAGCCCATCCTGGCCGCCCGCTCTGTGGCCCAGCACACCCTGATGTCCAGGGCGGGAGACCCCGACAGCACCCAGTACCTCAGCTCGGTGCTTACTGACCACCTCATGGAGCTCTGCCGGCTGGCCCGCAAGGCCGGGAACACGCAGGTAGGAAAAGTGTGCGTGTTTGTTTGTGATATGGCCAGAGCACTAATCGACAAGGTACTCACAATGCTGTGGTTCCTGTCCAGCTGGCAGAGCGGGCGGTCTTTCAGATGAAGCAGCAAGGTACTGGAGGGTCCTGGGCATCATCCCCTGTGTCGTCATGGCAACTGGAGGAAGCCCAGGTGTTCTGGTGTAAGGGCGAACAGGGACTGGCTCTGGGCCTGCTGAGACAGATGATCAGCAACCTTGAGGAAAAGGTGAGCTACAACCCGTTGACATATACTGTATAAAGATGCACGAAGCGTCAAACAGAGACTTTTGATTTAATTATGAGAAACAATGCAAATGTTATAATGCTGTCCACTGAGGGTTTTTTTTGGGGCCGTTTCTAAACACCGCCATCTTCATTATCAGATTGAGTAAAATAAATATAAAATCCAAAATGTCAAGAGGCTTCATTGAACTATTCTCTACTTTTTGTTATCTGTTGCTCAGGTGGACTTAAACCCTGCAGTGGTACCGGTGTACACCGAGTGCCTCAGGCTGTGTGGTAACTGGCTGGCTGAGACGTGCCTGGAAAGCCCCGGAGTGATACTGGAGAACTACCTCGAGAGGGTAAGAGGAAGCTTATCAGGTATTCTGCCAAGCCGATTGCGTTATTCAGATAGAAAAGGGCAGAACTATTTTCTGGTGGGAGCTTTTGTTTCCCAGCAGGAAATGATCTTGCTCTGGCAGGCAATCGGGAAACTAAAGGTCTCAAAATGTGTGTGATATGTAACTCAGTGAATCTCTTTCTCTGTCTGAAGCACACACATATTCGTGCACCATCAGAGAAGTGATGGAGTTGTTACCCTTCGTCCAGACGGTATTCGGACTCCCACACTCAGATACTCAGACATGAATTATTGATTTATGTCACAATGAATAAGGGGGACATGTATGTATGTACTGTAGACTGATATGGACACATTTAAATTATTCATACGTGTGTGTGTGTGCGCCTGTACCTGCCTCTATCCATTGTCACCCAAGTTACCAAATGATGCCACTCTGTTAGTATTATTTTTAACTTCCCTTTGTCAGAGAAGCTGTCAGCGATTCCAATCTGTAAAAGCCTCTCCTGTGTCGTTCTCTCAGGCGGTGGAGGTGATCGAGGAGGACTCAGGAGTTCATCGGGACTCCCGGCTGCAGAGTCAGAGGACCGAGGCCTTCCTGTCTCTGGCCCGCTTCTCCGACGCTCAGTACCAGAGCATCGACAAGTACATGAACTCGTCTGAGTTTGAGAACAAGCAGGCGCTGCTGCAGAAGGCCAAAGAGGAGGTGGACCTGATAAGGGAGAATAAAATAACAGATAATCGGTCAGTGTTTTAAAAACTCTGATTTTTCCAACACGGCATGAATTAGAGCTTTTAGACGGATAAATAGATACAGTAGATGTGCAGGCAAAATGTTGATTTTCCTTTGACATCACAGATACACAATAAAGGTGAAGAAAGAGCTGCAGCTGGACGAGACGGCCCAGTCCAAACTGCAGTCGGACAAACAGCGTTTCCTGTGTAAGGCGGTGGAGAACTACATCCAGTGTCTGGAGCAGGGTGAGGAGCACGACACCTGGGTGTTCCGCCTGGCTTCCCTCTGGCTGGAGAACGCTGACGTTAAGGAAGTTAATGACATGATGAAGGTTCGTAAAACAGACACAGGGTGGTTTCAGTTTTGCTTTTGAGTTTGAGATAAAAAGCTGCTCGAGAAAATGGGAGTACAGTGCTTGTATTTTTCTCTTCCAGAGAGGGGTGAAGAAGATCCCTTCCTACAAGTTTCTGCCTCTAATGTATCAGCTGGCCGCTCGCATGGGGACCAAGATGGCAACCGGCATCAGTGAGGATACTGGCTTCCATGATGTCCTGAATGATGTAAGGCGACACTTTTTTAATAGACATTAACGGCAGGACACCAGTGGTTACCGGCTGCATGCAGACATCTACAGCTGACTTTCCTCTGCATGCAAACTCACGATAATTAATCATATTACTGCCCTTTTTGAAAAAACCTGCTGCTTCACTCGTTTCCTCTCCTCACAGCTGATCTGCCGAGCGTCTCTGGAGCACCCTCACCACACGCTCTTCATCATCTTCGCCCTGGTGAACGCCAACAAAGACGAGAACTTCAGCAAGAGCCGCTTGTCGAAGAGCGGAAGACAGCAGCCCTCACCATTAGACCTGGTGAGACTTTGATTAAGTCCTCTGTTTGACAATGTGACACGGATTTGTGCTGCAGGAATACAAAGGAAATCACCTGCTTCAGATCGGATGATTTGTACAAAATTGAGCACTTATTGAGTATTGATTGGTTGCATATTTTTTTATCGTGCAGGCGCGTTCAGATGTGGCCAAGAAGATCATCAACTCCATCCAGAAGAAGAGGGAGGAGATGATCCGAGGAATCGAGCGTCTGTGCGATGCCTACATCACTCTGGCTTATATGGACGCCAGCAGGCACAAGACTGAGAAGAGTGAGTAGATGTAGAACTGTGATGTACATAAATTCCAACCTTCATCCTTGTGGTACATACTTAGGTAGTTAATTTGTCGGTGTAATAGAAATTGATCCTTTTTTAAGTGGTTTACCTGGATAAAGAACATGTTTTGGGCAAGGATGGCAAAAACGATTTCTGTTTGATTGTTGGAAAAGACGCCTCTCTATTCTTTACCCATACATGTTTGTATTATATGTCCAGCTGCTGAGTCATCCTTTGTGTTCTTGCTTCATTACAGAGGCCATTCCCATCCCTGCTGACCAGCCCATCATGCAAATCAAAGACCTGGATGAGGTTGTCATCCCCACAATGGAGATCAAGGTGAAAAATGATGAAACTTCTTCCCTTTTTAACATTACTTTGAATGAGATTATTTAAACTGTTGGCTGATAATCTAGTGGTTCATCATCGTCAACCTAAAGAAGGGTTTTTATACTTGTTTTATTTCTGTATGTTCATGTGCAAAAAAGATCTTTTAGATCTATTTAACAGACTTCACACAATGTGTGTTTTCTTCCTGCCCCACATGTTAACGACAGCACAATCTACAATATTTAACGGTGTTGTATGATAACGAGTGCTTTCGATGCCTAAATAGGTGGATCCATCCGGTTGCTATGGCAACCTGGTGACTGTCAGATCCTTCATGCCCCACTATCGCCTGGTTGGAGGAGTCAACCTGCCCAAGATCATCGACTGTGTCGGCTCTGACGGTAAGAGCAGGAGACAGCTGGTCAAGGTAGGTAACACCTCTGTGTGCTGTCAGAAGTATGCCTTTGATTCCTGCAGACCAATGAGGTTAAGTTAATGTTACAAACATGTGCAAAGACATTCTTTTGTGTCTGATACATGTGTTTCTCAACTAAACTAATCCCCCTCCCTTTGAAGCTAAAGCTGCAGCTGTCATGTGTGATTAAAGTCTGTCCGCGCCCTCTTTTAACTTCAGTTCTTTTCCATTTCTCTTTGGCCGCTGCTAATAATTAATCTTGTTTTTGTACGGGGACAATTGCAAAGTTTGTTGGACTAAAAACATGCTTTCGCACCTACGTGATCAGGACATTCTTCAGTGTGTGTGTGTGTGTGTGTGTGTGTGTGTGTGTGTGTGTCTTGTGTGCGTGCGTGCGTGTGTTTGTGTTTGCAGAAACACTTGTTGGCCACTCATAGGCTAATAATTCACCACATAGACACTTGGGAGAGTCATGGTGAAATATCAGTTTACCCGATCATTAACCTCAGTGAATTTCTCTTTTTAGGTCAATATGATGCAATACTGTTTATTAGTATTTAGCTGATTTTCTTTCCCTTCTGTATGTCACACAGTAAAAAATGTGGGATGTTTAAGCATTTTATTAATGTCACATTTGGTATTACATACCGAGTCCGTCTTCTAGTTGCTCATTTGTGAAAATTATGTAAGTGATATTTTGCAGTCCTGGAATATTAACGGGAATGCTATGTATCAATTTAGATTCGAATAACAGTCATAAAATCAGAGAATTAAACACTTAACAATGACGACTTGTTAAGAGATTAAAATGGTTAAAAACAAATAGAATATATATATTTTTTACATATATGAAATGCATAAAATGAGTGGTTGCTGTAGTATACTATGTGTTCTCCAGTGACCTTTGCCCTCTCGCTGTGAACAGGGTAAGGATGACCTGCGGCAGGATGCAGTGATGCAGCAGGTCTTCAGCATGTGCTCCATGCTGCTGCAGCGCAACACGGACACCCGCAAGAGGAAGCTCAACATCAGACGATACAAGGTCACATGCACACACACATCATGATTAAGTATTTTAATCAACATCAAAGCAGTGAAAATAAACGAAAACACCTAAATTGACTTTGTGTCTTGTTTGGTCCCAGGTGGTGCCGTTCTCGCAGTGTAGCGGCGTGTTAGAGTGGTGTTCAGGTACGGTGCCTATTGGGGAGTTTCTGGTGGAGCTCAATAAAGGAGCTCACAAACGCTTCAGACCCCGGGACTGGACCAGCCATGCTTGCCGCAAGAAGATGATGGTACTGCTCGGGCATATTCGGCACAGAATGATGTTGGATGGAAAAGATCGAGCGCTTTCACAATCAGAGCTGCATGTTAAAATTGCACTTATACCTAAAAAAGAAACTCAAACCATTTTCTGTTCACCTCCTGCCGCTGTTGTCTCTACAGGAGGCTCAGTTGGATGAGAAACTCCAGGCCTACAGCGAGGTGTGCAAGAACTTCAAGCCCGTCTTCAGGTATTTCTGCATGGAGCGATTCCTGGACCCCGCGGTGTGGATGGAGAAACGGCTGGCTTACACTCGCAGCGTGGCCACCTCCTCTATAGGTACAGACAGTACTGCGCTGGATGTTCACTCCAAAGCCTATTGACTCTCCTGTTTTTGATTCAGCCAATTTAGTACTTGCTAACCTCTCTGTTCTGTGCCCACAGTCGGCTACATCGTAGGCCTGGGTGACCGACACATCCAGAATATTCTGATTGATGAGCAGACTGCTGAGCTGGTGCACATTGATTTAGGTACGATTTTTCAGTAATTAGTTTTATTCACTGTGTGTGAACATGGAAAGTTTATTCTTCTCTTCAGAAAAGGTGAGGCGGTGTGTGTACTGAGCTCGCTGGTCTTGTGTAACCTTTCAGGAGACCTATTTTACATTTAGGCATTTTTGATCAAACAGCATTTTTTTGATTTGACAAATAACTACTCAAATGAAATCATATATGAACTATGAAATTATTCTCTTTAAAGCTCTGAATTCAAAGTCTGATACTTTGCCTTATCATGGTGTAACATGCGTCCCTCTTTTCTTTTTCATGTGTTTTATGTTCAGGTGTGGCCTTTGAGCAGGGGAAGATCCTTCCAACCCCGGAGACCGTCCCCTTCAGACTGTCCAGAGATATTGTGGACGGAATGGGCATCACTGGGGTGGAGGGAGTTTTCAGGAGGTGAGGAGAAGTCAGGGAGGAGATCGCGTTGTTGAATATTTATAAACCGAGATGGGAAGTCAGGCCTTGAGAACGTTTTCATTTAGTGTTTCTTTCCATCACAGTTATTGTTTCAATCTGTTATCAATCTGTCATTTTAGCCCCATAACCACAAATCTAGTTAACTACAAATAACGAAAACATACCGCACATTTTAAGCTCTCTCTTCCAGTCAGCCTCTATTTCATGTTCATGTCTCTAATGTGTGGAAATGAACTCGCAGGACCGATTTTTAAACAGTTTGGTTTGTGGTACCTTCAAGGACACTCAGATTTCTTTCATTTTCTTTATTTGTCAAACTAAATGCAGCTTTGTATGAGCTAAATAAGATAAAGATTGACATATTTCAAGCTATTGATTGAGATTTATCTCGTGAAAAGCAGAGGCACTACAGTGTTAAAGTTTTATATACATGTATTTATTTCCTCTTGCCAGATGTTGTGAGAAGACGATGGAGGTGATGAGGAGCTCTCAGGAAGCAGTGCTGACCATTGTAGAGGTAAGAACAACTTAAAATGCACTGTGGCCAGGCGCACTGATGATGCGTTGTTATCTGGAGGCAGCAGAAAGTGACTGCACCGCAGACCAACATAAAGCTAGTCTAAAGTCAATGGCGCTATTTAACGGCCACATTATTCAGATAGTAAGCTGCGCCTATACAGGTGGGTTCACAACGAGGGTACGCTATGCTGCTTTAGAGATTAGGAAGGCTGCTTTTAGTCATTTTTAACTTTTCCGCGCACTCAGTGATGTCACTGCAGAATATTGTGTCACATTTAATCAGAAAAACTAAAGGCTGCAGTTCTAAACTTGACAGGACAGAGGAAACGTTCAGCTTCTAAAGTAAACAAAGACAGGACCTCAGGATTGATTAGGAGCCAAACTATTTTTTCTGTATG
>OMLP01000476.1:8301-30432 GCA_900302685.1 Spondyliosoma cantharus | reverse complement strand
GGTTCTCCAGTAAGCTTGTGAGTTTATTTAGCATGCATCTTATTTTTCACTGTTAATTTACAACCTCTTGTGTCTCCGAGGCAGATCTTCATTGTAAAAAAAGCCTGCATTATTTTTGTAAAGTATTTATTAAGTCGTAGCTGCGTCTGAGTTTGACTGTGGTTTGTGATTCACATGTGGCCGAATGCTAACTTGAGATCCCCCTCGCGAGCTCAAAGTGTCTTTTTTTTTTGGCCATCGATGCGCTTATCCGTTTCTCAAGTTAGGATTTAAACCGTAAATAGAGCGCAAAAAGAATGTGTGAATTTCGACTGTACGGAAAGATTTTTTTTGAGATATAAATCTATGAATAAATTTATTAAAAAAACAAACCGAAACAATGAATGTGTCGCGAGAGGAGTCGATTTCTCGAAAGGTGTTAACATTTCAGTCAAAGTGTCATCGGCTGCTGCTGTCGGAGGAAATTCGTCTGCAGGAAAAAAAATAAAAAAATCTCATCTCATCTCATGAATTAAACTCCTCCAACAGGCTTAAGGCAGCGCACAAGACTTCCATTAATTCCATCCAGTGTGGCTCTCGGGCCAGGTCTTTTGATGGAGTTGTGATATTTCTTCAGAGGAGGCGAGGAGGAGGGTAAGGTTCCCTTGAATGTGACTCAAATTCTTTGTCTTTGGCATGTATCCTCGCATTCCTGGGTAATTTCCCAGTGTACACATGCACTCTTCTCTGTCTCGCACACACACACACACTCAGACTCAATGCTGCCTGTCCATAGCAAGGACCTCTGACCATTCCCTCTCCGCTGAGTGCCGCAGTCATTGTCGCATAGAGAAAGCCATTCATGGCGCTCTCATTCCTGCAGCCCTGTGTGCGGCACAGCTGGCCGGGTGCGGGGCTTGTCTTCATAATGCGGCAGGCCCCAGCACGTTCCACACCCCTGAGGCGCTGCTCGCAACCGCCTAGTTGCTTCGCCTATTCATACAAAATTCCTCCACACGCGTCCCTTCGACCCATTTATCCCAAACACAGGCTTTTATCAACAACCCACCCTTAAAACACTGTCACTGTAAATCACACAAGATACATTCTTTCAAACTGCAGACACAGGTCTCCCTCTGTGCTGTCAGAGTCGTAACGTGTGAAGCCCTCTTTTAAAGTCTTCTGTCCCTCTCTGCAGTAAAAAGCATGGTTCGAGGCTAAGATTACAGTAACGGGCATGGATCGTTATCTCAGCAGACCGTCTGCTGAACAGGCCACGAAGATCAAAGTGAGGTGTTTGTCTTTATTTTGAGACATTAGGGCCGAACTCAAATTGATGACATACCACCGCCAGCACTGGCAGCACCCACCAGCGCCGCCTCCGCCCCCGGTATCTCTTCTCCAGACAGGCTCCACGTGTCTGGAGAGCTGGCAATTACCAGTACAGCCTCCTCACTTTTCATCTCCCGTTTTTTCCCTTCCCCTCCCCTACAAACACTGGCACAACTTGATTCCTGTGCCGTGGCGCAGGTAGGAACACAGAGATTTAGAGGCGGAGTGGAGCTGGTGTGAAAGAGGGCAGACGTACTGCAGAACAGCGGGTACAGGGAGTTCAGAGAAGACTTGTTGTGTTGGCTGCGGGGCGTCTGCGAGGCCTCGCTTTTGTGTTACTATTTCCAGGACTCCACTCTGGTGTGTTTCAAAGGATGCAAAGCACCATATTAGTGGTATATTGTCAAGGATCCCAAAGGGCTCATTAAGCATCACCAAGATATGATTGTTGGTATTCTGCCTCTATTTTTGTTATGAGAAGCAATGTGCTTACACTGTATTTGGAGCAAGGTTTTCACGGGGCCCGGCTCTGGGGTTCCTCAGCAGATTTCCGCGAGTTAGAGTTAACTGTGGGAGCGAGAACACAAGAGATGTTAGAAGAGACGGAGAAGTCAGTGGAAACTTGGACGGGTTAATGTTGTAAGAGAAAGCTCAGCTCCTCTCCCGACGAGAAATATTTCATGTTAAAACAAGTCCAGGTGGTTTGTCGTCCATGCCTGAGCTCACATGCAGGGCCTCTAGTAGATAAAAAAAAAACAAAAAAAAAATGGTGGTGTATGGTGGCAATCAGGCATCTCTTTGTTTTGTGGTGTGGTGCAGATGTGGCAGAGTCATTTTTAGCCCGGCTGCCTCACTTTCTTTCACTCACTCCCTACTCTCTGCTGCTTTATGGGTGGTGTAGCACAATGCAGGAAGTGTCTGGGCCGCAATACCGCAGGGCCCTAACGGCACGGCAAACCTAATTAAAAGGTTTTTTCTTTGGTCTACTAATCTGGAATAGCTGACCTGGACCAGGAGGATGCTTATCAAGCCACTCTAACCGTCCCTCTCGACCTTCATCCATAATGTCCTGATGGCAAAGCAAGGGTGGGGTTGCTGGCAGTCTCCCTTCAACAGGCTTCCACCTTTGGCACTTCAAGTCAGGGGAGGAGCGAGTGAGGTGGGGTGGAGGCAAACATGCGCCTGGGTATACAGCTGAACAAACAGGTCAAGTAGCTGTGGAGCATCTGAAAGGGCAGGGTGCCTTACTTAACCCCTGCTGCCGGGACACCGCTGCGATGCTGCAGGGATCTGCGGTCACACCATCTATCGCAGAACAACGGCAAGGCACAAAAACACTCACTCGAACATTTAGTAACGGCACAAAATTAACATCATCTTGCGAGGTGGGTGCAGTGGCTTGAATGCCACCTGCCCCCCCGTCTCATGTTTAATTCAAACAAAAGCTAAAATAAGACATAAAGCTCATAAATTCACACACGCTCAAAGCTGTCGGACAAATGAGGACAACAGAGGAAAAAAAGACCTGCTTTGCCCCCTAATAAAAGAGTTATTATATACAGTCATGCCTTTCATTGAGCTCAACTCATGACTAATGTACCACCACATGTTTTATTATGCTCTGCTCGCCTCACATGCTAGCAGACGCAACGCAAAGAAACAGAATTTATTTAAAGCGATCGCGGGGACCTTCGTGTTTTATTGATCCCGGCGGGCCCTGTGGACAGACGTGGTATACGAGTCTCCACCTTCTGTCATAAAGATAAAGACTGGGAAGCTTGTGGAAGAAAGACCCAACATATTTGTAATCCTTTTTCACAGCTGTGTGCAGGATACTTAGTGGTGAGGTAGGAAAAGGAAGGAAACCAAAACACTGAAAACAATCTATTAGCTACGACAGAGTGCTTAGAAATTAAGCTCTCCATAGTCTAAGACTAATAACTGTAATATGACCAATACAGATGTTTTAGCGCCGTGTACACACCTGCTTACACAGATACAGATAAAAGATACCGTTTCCTGGTAATTGTATTTTCTATGAAAAGAAGTTATCAATACTTGGTAATGGTATGACGTCATTACAAAAAGTCAACAGCAAGATATTGCTTGGCAGCAAGGCAAACATAAAATGTCATGTAGTTGTTGTGCTGCTGTCTGGCAGTACAGAAATATCTGCTGCTTACCACCAGACTACAGAGTATTTACATTATACATTCATCAGATGCTCTCGTCCAAAGCGATTTACAGGAATTCAAACATTCATACACTGCTGGTGGTGGCTGCCATGCAAGGTGCCGACCATCACATCAGGAGCAGTTTGAGGTTCAGTATCTTGCCCAGGGACACTTCAGCATGCAGACCGGGGGAATCGAACCAGCCACCTTCCAATAACAAGACACTGGCTCTATCCCTGAGCCACAGCCGCCCTAAAATGAGCAGCGTCTTTCCTGATCTTCCTCAATTCATTCTCAACAGCCTGCATAACATTTAATTTTTTTAGGCTTTGCTGATGGTCTCGTTTGCTAATGTAGGTCAAATAAAGGCATAGAGGCATAAGCGTAGTAAACTGATACTGTTTCATTACCAGTTAAAAGCTCCTTGTACATTTCAAATCATTGTATAAACAACATCCATGTTGAGTCACCACGCACACACTCGGGGTCAGGAGAGATAAGGCAACTGAAGGTGCAGTGAGAGGAGATCACCGTGATGCTTCCCGACCGCTCAACGCTTTTTGGCTTGCTGCTCTAAAAGTAAACTTTGATAAAATCCTGATGTGCGTGAAGGTCAGAGGCGTCCTCTTCTTCCGAACCCTCACGGTCAAGTCCAGGCTGATCTGACAGACAGCTCCGATGCGCTGTCTTGTTTTAACCCCGTTTGTAAGTGTTGACGTGAGACACTGGCGCGCAGGGGCTGTAACTGTGTCGAGGGGGTCGGTGGCCCTTATGTGGTGAGGGAGGGGAAGGGGGTTCAGCGTGAGCACGGAAGCTGCACGGCCGTGATTCACTGTGACAGCAGCGCCTGGCATGTGAGGACAGCAGGCCAGGCGGGCAAGCCTGCTGCCTTTGATCTTTATTTGCTCCACCGTCTGTTTAGCATTTAAGAGCCTTGCTGAGCGCGAGGCACTGGATACACCTTGAATGGCTCGGGGACCCCATCCACTTTTTAAAGACCCGGGATCCTTTTTCAAAGCAAAGGGGATCCAGGACAGAAGAGGGATGATGTTCTGAATAGGGCCGAGGGGGTCTCCCAGCAACACAAGATTAGCTCCGATGAAAAGAGAGCACTCCGTAATAATGCGTGATCAAGCTAATGGAGGGCGGTGTGAGTGTGGGTGAGGGGGCAAGGTAACGTATATCTCCTTTTAGAGGGGGGAGATCAAACTGGGGTGAAGAGGCTGCGGGACCCAAAAACAAACACGCACAGCACCGGCCCCTTGACCCAACCCTCTGCAGCTCCTCCTGACCTGTCAAATACATTTTGCGCATTATTGACGTCAAAAGAGTGTGACATGTTGCACCTGAGAGGACCACATCAGACACAGCCAGGCATGATGCACTGACAGGGAGGCATCTCTCTCTCCCTCTCTCTTCAAACGGCGAATATATTTATCCTCCTCAACATCTCCATTGCACATTCCTCTCAGACACTACAGTGGCCGTGATCCAGAGCCAGCAGCTGGACTTCAACTAGAGACTGAGACAATTGATATAAATAAACTCCCTGTCTGATAAAAGAGCCATTAAATGTGTATTTTTGCAGAATTTCATACATTTCTAATGGTCATCGAGGTTCCTCGACACAGACTCCTCTCGTGTTAAAGTGTTTCAGCAAGCTCACAAGTCCTCCAGTCGAATTCTTTCTCCACTCCAGCTCCGGTCCAGCATGTAATTTATTCCCACACTATACACTTTTGGCAGTCCACGGTTCGGATGATATTTATGCTGTCTGTTAGGGCAAACACAAACTCCTCAAAGCAATGTATGGGAGTTTATTTCTTGGAAAAGAGCAAATTTGGAAGAATATGTCTCATGTCGTGGAGTTTAACAGACTGAAGACAGAGACAGAAATGTAGCAACATAGATTTTATTGACTTTTGGAGCACTGTGGAGAGCTGTGCACATATTACCATTTGAATAGCTTATACCATTTTATATTAGATGCATTTTCAAGTAAAGAATAAACGAGCTCTTTCATGGTTTTTAGTAGTAACTTGCAAAAACCAGAGAAACTGGTTATCCCAACAGAAGTTTTAATTTAGACCCTTACTCCTTTCAAGTACAATTCTCAAAAGCACCATTTCATGGGCTTAATGTATACAAATGAGGTTTTTAGCTTTCATTTTTTAGCAAGAAAATACATGTCTCTGTCAATGTGACTATAGAAATATATATTTTAAAATGAGGACTAACAGTCATGTTTGGTGATGGGGTCAAATGCTCCTACCTGAGCACTATATATATAGCCGTATATATGTATCAGCATCACTCTGGAAGTGCATAGCTTCCTGCTTCATGCTCAACTCTACGCCTGTCAGTGAACATAAAGTGGCTTACTGTACAGTAGGTTATGTACATGCAATAGCTATGTATTCACATTTTAAAACAATCAAAGCAAAGCATTCTATGGCTGAAGTGATTATAATTCATCATGACCTAAGATGTACGTTATGCTACATTTTACAGTACGTCGGAGGATTAATAACGATATGTGTGTACGAGTACATGATAGTTGATCTGACAATATTGTTAATAGCTTTCACGATCACAACCCTCACAGCTGTAAATGCTCCATTCCTAACATTTATCTTGAGTAGCAGGCAATCCACAAGGTGTAATATGACATCTTTTTAAACCGAAAAAAGTATTTTAAAGAACAAAATAAGGTCTGGCATTTGAAACTCCTAAACGTTTGAAAATAGTCACATCTGGTCAGCAATACAAAACAACAAGAACATCCACCCTGTTTTCCTAAATCATAGCTTATTTACAAAAGGAAGGACGCCACTTTTAGTTGGAAAAGAGTAAGAAAGAAAAAAAAAAGAAAACGGTACATCAAGGCAATGGTGTATCAAGTCTAAACCAGGTGACACTGGAGAGCTTGGGGGGGGGGGGGTTCAGTTGGCATAGAATACATGCTGGAGGCAGACAGTGGCAAAGGGAAGTCCTGTAAGTGCACTAAGTAGAATCTAACACCCCTCCCTCATTCCATGGCACCTGTTAAAACAGCTAAAGCTTATTACTTCTGGCATCACAAAGGTGGTGGGGAGTTGAACGTGGTGTTTGTGTTAGTGTGTGAGTGTATGTGTGTGTGACAGTTTGCATTGGATTACTGCTGAAGAAGACCAGTGGGAGGACGAATGCAGCTCACTCCACTACGCTCGTCAGTCGACACACACCTCCCTCGATGGCCAAACACTGTCCAGGAACAGTCCCGGGCGGTAATCTGGATATATGTGTCTGCAGGCAACAAAAGACGACACAGACACAGACAGACAGACACACACACACACACACACACACACACACACACACAAAATGAGTGAATCATCCAAGGAAAGGTAAACACACCCAGACAGAGCTACACGAGGAAAAGGAAAACCTAACTGGGCGTAGATCCCCCTCGATTCCTATAAAATGTCTCATTTTTAAACATTAAAAGATGAAGGTAAGAATTATACTCTTCACAATTCTTATAATACGCACTAGTGCTGTCCCGCTGCTGAATAGCGTTGTATTACACACCTTCACAGTGCCAGCAGTTAGTATAGTAGTTAGAAAATATGACAGATGTGGGTGATGCACAGGTAATTTCAGTGTTCAAGAACATACATCAAACTGCTCCTGTTGCATCATGACAATGTACCCCTGAAGTCCGAAGATGCCAAGTGAATATTTATAGAGAGACAGAGTGAATGAATAAAAGGAACAGACTGCTAGTGTTTTGTGTTTGGAGGGATGGGGCAAACACAGCTGTGAAGACAGGAGTGATACTTCAACCAGGGATCAAAGGTGACCGACTCTCCCTGCGCCAATAACGGCTGTCATCCTCCTTCCTCTCTATCTCCCTCTCCACAGTGGGTAACCCTGACTCCAGCCTCGGGAGAAGAGTCCATCCACTTATTGACCAGGCAACTGAATTGGCCTGACATCACTCCTCCAGTCTAAGGAGCCTTCATCTCTACTGGACTTCTTTTTGTATAGGCTTGGACTATGGCCCCCTGGCACCCCGGGGGCAACTGTCACTAGAATGGGACAACAGCCAGACAAGGCCATGCACACATGGCAATGCTCTCAGGGGCTATTATGCCTCCAGGACCCCCTTTCTGGGTTCATCTTCTAAAGATGAGGTTAAACAGAGGCCTCGTTTAAACTGTTTTGAGTGAAGGTCCACGGCTGAGTCATAATCAAATAATGGTGACATGCTAAATGTTTTCCTTTTGATGTGTGCACGTCGACGGGAAAGAGTTTTGCAATGTTCTTTTTAAATTCCTACCACATTGAGGACACAGCTGAAAATACACTACTGGGCACAATTAGCAGCTAGCAGTATGACTTCATATATTTTTTGCGAGAAGCCCGTGTCTGAAAATGACACCAATACGCTCTGACCCTCACCCTTACATGCGACCTTGTACCATGTTAAGCCCTTAATTTTTGTTTCGGTCTAGCAGACTGAACAACATGAGTGAATAAGCAGGAAGAGTAAAAAACTCTCACTAAAGCAAACAAGTGAGTAATTACATCACCACAGTGATAAGAGCGGTGCGTGCCTTTCACAGCTATGGAGCTACTAAATAAGTTCAGGCTACAGTGACACAGTGGTGAGGATGCACAGTACTTCAGGCTCAGGAGTCATACAACAGACGTCCTCGCACTTCTGGGGAGCCTGGTTGGAATCAGACAAACAATGCTGGAGCCATATGTGTAAACACTAAATTACTTTCCACATTCACAGTTTTTGCATCAATGCCGTGCCAACCTTTCCTATCACATTTCTTTTATATTGTGCTTATTTGTCTGCAGCAGGTATTTGATTGATCAGAAGAAAAAGCTTTCCAACCTTTTGTTGCTTCAGCTCAATTCCATGGTCCTCATGACGGAGGCAGTTACTTTAAAGGCATCTCTTTTGCCATTTCAATGATGTGTCCGGAGAGTTAGCATTAAACCTTGCTATCACTATGCAATTCAGTCTGCCACTGGGTTTGATTTTTTTCCACAAATATTACAGCACAAAAGGAAGTCCGTCTGCCATTGCTCAACCAAAACAGGAAGGGAGGCGTTGTTTTCCCAGGTCGCTATCCCCAGGTAAGGATGGAACAACTGGAATAACTGTGGAAACTCCACACAGCAAAAGAAAAACAACCTCGCTGATGGAGCAGACAGAGAAGAGGGAAAGTGACAGAAACTGAGGTAAAACAAGAGTGAAAACACACGGGCATTCACTCGAGGGAGATACGAGGAAAAAAACAGGCTTTCATTCTACTCAGTCCATAAGTAACAAAATCTGCCTACTTAGTAATACAACTGTGTGTTTTACTCTGCCTTTTTAAAGCACTCAGATCAGAGTTTCTAGATCAGATCAGGATTCTTAAGTCAGTTTTTTGTTTTGGACAGTAGCCAGGCTACTAGCAGTAGCCTGGCTACTAGCAGTAGCCATGTTGCTACCACAGGGAAATGCGAGGAGGGGGGAATTTGAAAAGTTGTCTGTTTGCACTTTAATTAATTCTTGTGGGGCATAAACTAATTATAACATCTGTGGGGCTGAAAGAGGAGCAAACAAATGTGGAACTAGCATGGCATGCAGTAGAACGCATACCTCAGCCAAGACCCAGCAGTCTCCTTTTATGCTAGGATCCATATGAAATTTTTACTCACACAAAGATACCAGCCACCTAAATACAACTGATTGTTTTCATCAAGCTCCATGAGTTATTCCCTGTGAAATTAACGAAATGGCGAATCCTGGATCCATGCCTTTATCAGGATCCGCACCGAAAAGTTAATGGGGGACTATCCTGCCAGTTTTCCATCCCAGTTTCAGTTCAGTATTACACAAAAGTGTAATCCTGCTGACAAACATACCAAACAACAAACAAACAGCACCGGCGGAGGTAATTATATGATAGCTTTGATTGATATTCAGGAACAAAAAATGACGCACAGAAATGTGCAGTGAGCCTGTTTTCGGTGACTGAAGTGACCACATGACAGAACTACGGCTGAGTCAAAACATGACGTGAAAAACACAGCTCCATTGTAACTGTCGAAGAAAAACAACATTCTTTGACGATATGAATGTGTTTAGGAGCGCGAGAAGCCACACATTAACACCACAGTGTAGACCCAAGTATAAATTTGGATCTATGACTGTGCCGCCTTTTTCTTGTTGTGGTTTTCACATTCTTTTCTTTAAAAAAAATAAATAAAACATCATGTGCTATTTATTCTCCATGTGAGATGGATAATAAAACCAAAATACACCATAATATAATACTTTTGTCATGCTGCATACAAAGCAGACAATAACCAGGAGGACTGAACTGCATGCCTTATGATTTTCTCCGGCCTTAGACAATTTGAGCAGCAAAAGCTTTATAGTGGTAATGATGTGCAGCAGGAGGAGACTGGGGCATGGTGGTGCAGTGGATGCTACATTGCTCTTTCATCTGTCCAATCATGAGAATCACTAAAACAATAGTCTAACTGTTTCAGAAGTGCCGCCGCTGGCCGGTCTATGCAGCTTTGTGTAGCTCTGTAAAATGGCTGGATGTTCTGATGTCCTATCCAGTGCAAACACAGGTGAGAGTTTGAATCAAACCAGATGCTCTCCCTCTAGAGCACCGCCGCTTTATAGCTATTTTACAGTTTAATGTCAAAAGGATTAGGATACAGACTCGGCTTTCCCCAGAAACAACATCTGATTGAAAAGCAAGAAAAAAACACGGAGGAGCTGCCAACAGAGCGTCTGAAAAACTGGCCTGACATCCAACACATTGTGGAATGAGCTGAGGCATGCTTCACTGTTCTGCTGGGTTTATATAAACTGCTGTTTGTCAGACAGAATAGATGCACTTAAATCTGAGAGGTAAAAGACTGTGAAAGAGAAGACTTGCTCCAAAACAATATAAATCTGCTCTGACCTCTGCCCTACATACTCCTGCTACTGTGTATCAGCCCTTTCATGTTCTTATCACAGAACAGCAGTGGAAGATGGACTCTGACTGACTGGTTAGAAACGCCCAGTGGGATGCTAATAGGAATGGGAGGAATGTCTGAGGAATAGCAGCTGAGGCTGTGGATGGCTCTGGCTCTACATGCACTCTCTGCAGTGTTCAGACTAAATATCAGGAAACCTATTTAAGTGCAACAGGAGTTTTTTTATCAAGTTTTCTTATGTACTGCCTGTCCAGCCTCAGCTTGATCACAAGCATCAGCCTTCATCTGGACTGCTCAAGATGACAAATAAGGTTTAATAAGGTCCACAGGCACTTTTGGCTGCGCTGAGTCAAACCATTCTCCGTTGATTTGCTTTTTTCACTATCAGTTTTAACTTGGCTCAGCCACGCTAGTTGGCTCAAAGCATGCCGACATCTTATAGCCGGTTGTGGTGATGTCAAACGAGCTACGTCATCATTCAGGGATGAATGGTAGCTTCTTCTACCTTTCCTCAAAAAATAGTCCAAAAATTCCTGATGATGAGTAACTAGCTACTAACAATCACTGCGCTGCTTTAAACACTTTACGTCAAGTTCACACTGCCGGATTTTAGCCCTGATTATCCACTCGCCGACAGTTTGGCTTTCCAAAAAAAGCCCCAGATCAGATGCAAGTCGTCACACTAGAAGACACGATTACAAGAGGTTGCAGAGAGTTTAAGATGCCCGATGGATATCCAGCAGACTAAATTTGCACCGTCCTCGCTTCACTCCACTAGCTACTGGTATCTTTTAGAATTAATATTAAAGTCCTTTTAATCATCTACAAATCCCTACATAATATAGCTCTCTCATACATCAGTGATTGTCTCCCCTCCTCTCCTTTCTTTTAAACATTCCAAAAGTATTCCAGAAAAAATGTGGTGAAGCTGTTTTCTGTCATGATGGCCCCAAACTTTGGAACAGCCTCCCCATAGATCTTATAACTGTAAACCATTCTATTTCTTTAAAAAAGAAACCAAAACCCTGGTTCTTCTTAATTTGTCTTTTAATGTGGAGTAACTGCATCAGTTTTTTTTTCTAGTGCGTTATGTCAAGGCTGTCTTTGTGTTACCGAAGACACTCCTCTCATTTCTTCCTCTCTCCTCTGTTGTCACATTCTTTCAGTTTTGCTTCCTTGTTTATTTTACTGAAATCAGTGTATAAAACAACTTGGACGACTTGTTACCATGTCACATCTCGTCTGCAAGACTCCCAAGTACAAGACAGAAAGTTTTGAGTGCGAGCAGTACAAAGATCTAACCACTTTGAAAGTGGTGTAGTGTAAACCGAGGCATTAGTTTATCCACACACCATCTGCATTGCACACTTCTGCCATTCTTTTCTACTCGGTCAATGAGGCAGGATGTCCCCTCAGTTTTGACACCTGCCATCAAGGCCATGCATATGCAGGCTCTACCTCCTGGGCCTCTATGGTGTACAAACCATTTTCTAGACTGGGTTTACAAGCGACAGACATTATGAATGGAGCTTGATCGCATTGCGGTTCCCATCTCTGGCTTTTTGAACTTCACCGGATTGGAAATTAAACAGATGCTCTCTGTGGCATCCCCTCAGTGGACAATATGTTGGCAGTGGGCTGGTGGGTAACTCTGGGCCCGGCTGGAAAGCAATGGGTGAAACCTTGTTTTGCCCCCAGTGTGAAGCCATGATAGACAGAGCAGCCAGCTTCTCTGGTATGCAGATGGTGAAAGCCATGGAGGCACATGAGAGCTTGTTTGCTCGGGCCCCACAACTAGCTGCTCAGTAGAGCAGCTGTGTTCTTGGTTGCACTCTCCAATATCAATGTGTCACCAATGCCCTGTTGAGTGGAAGTGGATATCAATTACCAGGAGATCCAGAAACCGCAACTGACGGATGATATTCCTGGATCCGCAACCACTGACAAAAACTACTGACAAACAAGAGTCATGTTTAGAGAACGTTCCCTGAACAGAACTAAGTTCACTGTGTTCTACTCACCTCTTTACATTGGCACAGGCGTGAAAGGGGAGCTTGCATGCTCACATTCCACCAGAAAGCCCAATACACAGAGCACATCTGACAAATATGCAGATTGATACTGATATCCCCAGTGGTGCATGACTTTCAGTAAACTTTATGGTACTCTAGGACCAGGTAGGGCCAGAGAGGGGGAGTGACGAGAGAGACGGACCAAGAGACAGGGAAAGGGATGGGTGAGGGGGCAGGGAGGCTGGATGAAGGGCAAACACTTTGAAATCTGACCCAGGCTAGAACAACAGTGCCCTCTCTTTATACAAAGTGACAGAGATACATTAGCCAAACAAATCAGTCTGAGCTGAGACTCCGCTCAGAGCCAGGAGACCAGAGCATTGAGCCTTGTTGCTTAAGAACCCAAACTGACTAATTCAAATCATAAATCTGTATGGTGGCCACATATGTATTCAGGAGCCTAGGAGGATCACAGAGCCAACCTCAATCATCCATCGTAATGTACACAACATCGTAAGGTCTACTGAAATGAGTTCTGCAAAGATTTTTGGTACAATTCTCCAAAAGTCAAGGTCACCAGCATACAAAACATGACAGAATGCACAGGTGGTGCAGGGGGCAAAATTCTTGCCTATGACCACAGGGACATATACTTCAGGAGGTCTGACCATTATATCACATACTGTTACACAATAAATTGAGAAAAATTCAGATTTATATTTTTGCAGTCTGGCAGAGTTTATGTATCTGCCACAGATTTGCCACAGTAAAGAACAGATTCAATTTTCAGCCACTGATATTAATAGGCTTCAAGAAGTGAGCAGTGTACTTGTGGTCGTACTACAGTTGTTTAATATGGAGGTGGTTTGGGTGTGACAAATATCTTAGATGTTGCTATTGCATCAGCTATCGGAACTGGGGAGTATATTTCACTGAAAGAAGAGCAAAGAAAGGCACAGCAGGTTTTCGCAATGGAGAGATGTTTTCACACTTTTCTTGACTGGCGTCATTCGTTGTAGCACTCTCCTTCTGTTGAAATTAGCTTCTGATCAACCAATAGATGGTTGGTGCAGCCAAACAGTTTCCAAGAACAACTTCCAAGATGTAACAAAACAACTTGGGCATCAGGTTAGTACAGTCTTTAAGTTTTATCAATGACATAAGGATGGATACATTCCTACATAAGCTGGTCTAGGTGGACTTGAAACTTACGGCAAAACATTTTGTTTGTCAAGCCTATATTGGGAAGCTCACCTTTGCTTTGCTATCTTGGGCAGACATGTAGCCAACACACATGCTCTCAGTTGTGTGACTCCATAGGAACTCCACTGTGAAAATACACAGAAAAACAGATCAATTACAGAGCGAACATAAGAATATCAATTCACATAAATATAAATGTATATAAATGTAAAAGAGGGATGGTGCGGGGAGACAACAGACTGTCACTAAACTATAGTTAAACTTCACAAAAAACTGAATTGAAAACAATAAGGTTTCTGCCAGAGAAAAAAAATTGGCAGCTGACTCAGCATGTTAAACTGTGGTAAACTCTGAGCATGCATCATGAAAATATATGACCTGCAGTTGTGGCATAACTGCAGAGGAAGGTAAGACTTGTGAGTTAGAGTAGAAACTCAATTACAGTACCCAAAGGATGTGGTTGACATACTGTTTATTCTTGTAAATCAACACAGGGCCCTTTGCAGTCCGCAGTAATCTGAGGTAGTCCACATTCAGCATGTGGGCTACGGTCCATAAAGAGCATCAAACAGGGCCTGAACATCACTGAGTAAGTGATACTCTGGAACATTTTATCATTCAAGTAGACATAATGTATAAAATCAATAGTCGTTTGACATTGTGGTTAATCTGAAATCAAGATGTGACCCCTTCCTA
Organism: Spondyliosoma cantharus; assembly: GCA_900302685.1. Classification (NCBI taxonomy): domain Eukaryota; kingdom Metazoa; phylum Chordata; class Actinopteri; order Spariformes; family Sparidae; genus Spondyliosoma; species Spondyliosoma cantharus. The sequence goes on along the minus strand of OMLP01000476.1, from coordinate 16,052 downwards.
ACAACTGGAGAAACATCTGCTCTACTAAGTCAGTGAACTTGAACTCTTCCTTTGGTTTCCTTGGAATTGAGCGCTTGATACACATCATGTTAAAATTAACACAAATGGACAAAGGGCAACATTGAAACCCACACGTAAGTCATATGGCCTAAACTTTGGACAGTTCTGATTAAGTCAAGTTCCATGATGGTAACTTCGCAAAAGGATAGATCCTCCTCAGAGCCTCCAGGTAGAAAACCAGATCCACCAACACAATCAGCCAAACTGGGCAGTGTTAACACGGCCTATACTTGTCTGAAGATTAGCTGTTGATTCCATAGTGGGAGGTCTGTGTTTGAATCTGAGATAGATGAAGGGTGTGAAACCAGAGCCTGATTGTGCAAGTTAAAACACAGACCACCCGCTAAGAAAGCTACAGTGCCTACCCCCTGCTCCTTCCTATCTACCTGATGATGGATTTTGAAATATTAACAGCCAAATCTGTGCCTACTGTGTGATCCGGCTTGATATGATTTCATGTCTTACCCAGTATACCCTGAATATTTTGAGATGGTGGCGCTTCCACACATCTGCAGCAGCGCAGGACAATTACACCACCCAAAACACGATCTTCGCTGGCTAGAAAGGGTGAGCCTGGAGAGAAAGAAAACACCGCACACAAAGATGACCAAAAGAGGCAGAAACATGGTGAAAATGGCAAGTTTTTCCTCAATCAGTCTCTTGTATTCTTTTAGTTCTCCACCCTAACAAATTGTACCATGGATAACACATAAAAAGACTGGATGAAGCACAACCTTTTTAATCAAATTACGGTAATCTATGAGGAAAAATATCCATGCATTGAAGTTGTTTGCCTATCTGACCAAGTTAAACAACGAAAGCAATTATTCTGTCCTCACATATTTATTTTATTTAGCAGACTATTCAATGAAAAATTTCACTCCGTTTGTTCAGGCAGGTTTTTAGCACATAATGGGCTCATGACAGGTAGTGTCATTTCTATATCCCCACACTGTACACACACTCCTGTAACACAATATTTATTTTAAAAGAAAACATCCAGCTACATGACTCTCAAAGACCTTTGAGCTTTCAAAAAACAAACAGAAAAATTCAACTGTGTGTGGTATGAGAACCTTTCTAGCTCCCTGACTAAACTTCAGAAGAGGCAAACTCGAATGAGGTGTTGTGTATGCAAAAAAAAATTGGATTGGGTGTAGGGCAATAAAGGCTTAGGATGGAAAAGAACAAACCATAAAGAGCTAAAGCATGTCTTGAAATGTCTCTACACAGCAAACAAGTAAAAGGAAAACAGGATCATTTGATGAAAATATTTGTTTTGTCTGCATGTTTCTTTGAGCATTTCAGACAAATGTTGGTTCCATGTTGTAATGTTTCCCTCACTCTATAAAACACTTTTTGGAGTGAAACTTGGACAGCTTTCACACAAAATCTTGATACTTTTTTAGAAGCCTCTTAAATTGCTTTTGCTAAAGATTCCATAATAACTCTGACGTCTCTTCATGTTATAAACATTAGAGGAGTTCAATTATTGCCTTAATGTCTAGCATTATGTTACCCATAACAATAAAAGAAGAATAAATGAATATGACTGAGCTACTTTGGAGTGTGAATATTTGTGTGTGTTTGGCAGGTGTTTTTTACAATGAGACCTAAAAATACTGATGGTAATGTCATTAAGATATTCTATTTTGAGAACCTGACAAATGTATCATGAGTGAGAGGCCTCCACATCACAGAGACTGTCATCATTGCTCTTGCTCTGGTAAGATTTATGGAGCTTTCTTTGACTTAATATGCATCTTGAAAGGAAACAACAGAAGAATTAACTTCAAATTGACTTCATCCAGCCCGTCCAAACGTCTCAGTGTTACAGATGTTCATGACAAAGCCGAATTGGGATGGACTTCTAAAGGAGGCCAAAACAAGGCAAAAACCACCACATGTTTCCACATGTCCTTTCTTCCTGCACTCTGTCTTCTCTCAGCTATCCCAGTGGTCATTCAGAGGCGCAGCAAACATACTTAACAAGACTTTCTAAAACTGACCACTTCTGAGAATATGGCCAAAAAAATTACATCTTCACATGAACTTTCAACAAAACAATTGTGTCTTCCAGAATTGTTTTGTGGCTGTCAGCTATGGTGTGTGGAACATTTGAAAGCCCTGTTTAAACAATGAAAATGATCCATAAATAAAAAAAGCAGTCTGTTCCAATTCTATTATTTCCAATGTTTCCAGTTGTTAGCTCGGTCCTTATGTTACGCAACATCTATTTGTTATTTTAATTCTCTTCATGCATAATTGTGTTTTCTGCAAACACGTTCTTGGCTTACAAATCAGTGTGTATGGAAAGGAGCGGCAATCAGGCCACATGTGGGTGACTCACTGATGAACTTGTTTTGCATAGCCTCCAGCAGCGCTTGGTGGGCATCTTCAGACTGCATGGCAGCAGAACATTCCCGTGCCAGCATGGTGCGTATCAGATGCTCCCCACAGCCTGGCAAAAGACACACGGATGCAGATTAACCTGGATAATTAACTTATATTAAACTAATTTCTCTGTTGCAAAATTGCATACCTTCAACCAGAACTGCACATGGGCTGAGTTCATTTTAGGAGAGCTGTAGCACATGTAGAACAAACCACTTACACTCAACAATCCAAGATTTTTAAAACTACTTGTGTGTGGTATTACTCACATCTTCATATTTCACATCATGATGTGTAAGTTACTTTTAAAGAGATCAGTGTTTATGAGTATGTCCTGTTTACCCATTGTAATACTTTCCTTTGATGTTCCAAACTTGTTAAAAATCAAATTTTTCCTATATATCTGATTATTAAATTACATGATGGAAACTATCGCAAGATTAAAGGATTTGTTTTCTTTCAGCTCATAGACAAGATTTAGTGCTACTGCAGTCATTTTAGCAGCTTTAAGGAGCCAAGTACTGCCTTGCTCATGGGCACACTGACAGTAATTGCTCTAGGAGGGTTTGTGTTTCAATTCAGCCTCCCCCTGCCAAGATTCACAGCTGGTCTGGGAATTTGAAACGGCAACCACCCAGTATTAATTCCACTTCTGTAAACTGTGAGTTCGAGCTGGCTCACTGTGTAACTGCAGAAAGTGTATGCATACTTGCAAATTTATGATTATTATACATTCATGCATCAATTTAATGTTAATTGATAAAAATGAAAAAAAAAATGAATTAATAAAAAGTAACACCAAAAACTGTATTTATGTGAATGTGGAGGGTAAGCAAGAAGGAACTACTTTTATTAGACCACTGACTAACAGTAGGGCGTAAAGACAAGAAACCACTGTGATTGCTCTAAAACTAGAAAAATATCTGTCAGTGACACACTTTTCTAACAGTCTACAGAAACATAACTGTAAACTGTCAGAAAAGGTGTGTGCAAATATTTTATTCATGCATATTCCAAATTCATTCTAATAAAATCAGATAAGGGCCAGCAGGGTGTGCTCTAGTTGGCTTCAATTAGCACCTGAATCTGTGTGGTAGTCTTCATTTATGTGGCATGTGATATAAGAAAAAAAAAGTCCAAGGAGAGAAACAAAGCATTTAAGCAAACCAGGAACTATAAAAGAAAACGTGGGCAGGCTGCAGAAATGTCTCACCCTACCCTCTCCCATTTCCTAGTCAAAACATAGCAGGTGTGCTTTTTTATATATCTTAGATAATATGCTTCTTACTGTTTAAAAGACTAAGACTAATACTTGCTATTGCCGAGGAAATGACTAATAATGAATACATGCTTCATGCTTACAATATGATCTTTCTCAAAAGTAAAGTCGGCTTGTTCTTGAAAAAGACAAGAAATCTGAAAGTGAAAACAAACCACATCTGGCAAAAGCTCCTGTGAAAACCCATAAAGACTGAAGAATATAGCCTTGTTGTTTCTGTAAACACAAATGAAGGGCCCATAAAATTTCAGGTAACTACAACAAAACGGAATGCAGGTCGGTAACTGTGGAGACCAGATGCCTGGAGCAATTTGAAACTCTTTTTTAACAAGAGCAGAACATCGGATTGGCCAGGTACCTCGCCTTTTGTAATGTGTTTACCATAAACTGCTCTGTCCTAGGGGACCGGGATATTACAGCAGCACGAACACAGTTGAACTACAGACTAAGAGGCCCAGACTAAAGCAGCGACTCAACAGAAGGGAAATGTTAAAAGGAAAGAGGCCAGCGAACGGAGACACAGCATGTGACAGCCAACAGCAGCGAAAGTAAACAGCGGAGTTTGTGAGCTGTTCTCTCACTGGCCACAGCAAAGTGAATGCCAGGCAAAGCAGTCAACGCATATAAAACAAAGAGCCACATGAGCCACATATTACACAACAGAGTTAAACAGAGGGGGAGGGAGAGAGGGTTAGAGGGAGGGTGGATGGGCCAAGTGGTGGTCAGGTGAGGGGACAACACAGTGACATGTAGGGTGAGGATCATAATCCTTGTGACCGACCGAAAATGACTGTTTTTCTGTTTCTTTTGACCGGAATGCCTTTCATGTTAGGAAATTAAAAACAGGTGTTATACTGGAACACACATTATGCACTCCATAAGGAAAGCCTTTTTTTTTTTTTCAAGCAACATCAAAGGCAAAGCCACAATATAGGAAAACAGGATGAGGCGAAAATACATACAGAGCAAACATCTACTGGGATAATTGATGAACAGTCAATTATTACCACCATAATGGTCGTATACTGCTTAAAGTAATAATAAACAAAAGGTTGGTGAAAAATTACGTATCACCTTTAAGGTGCAGACATTTTCATTATCTATTAATCTGCTAAATTATTTAAAAGGCTCATCACAAATTCCCAGAGCCCATAGTGTTTTTAAATTGCTTGTTTTGTCTACAAACAGTCCGAAACCCAAATATTATTCATCTACCATCATAGTTAACAAAGGAAAGCAGCAAATCCTCACATTTAAGAAGCTGGAACCATTAAAATTTAGCCTGAAAAATGACTAAACGAATGAATCGCTGATCATCTTTGGCATCTCCGTTAATAGACTAATGGCTGCAGCTCTACAAGCAAGTGCCAGACTTTAAATACCAAGCTGTTATCTTGTGTGATCATAGACTCAGATGTGCAAAGCACAGCAAAATGTACTATCTACTTTTGAGGTTATGTCCAACACAGTAGATAAAGTAATAAAAAACAATGTTTAATATGCCAGAGAATTTATGAACTGCTAGACAGAGAAATGCATTTTTCTGGGCCCTCTGCTACATTAGGCCTTTCGAAACTGTGATTGCATGATTACAGAACAAAGAACAAGAATTGTTTTAAAAAAAAAAGGTCAGTATAAATGTTTTTGTTGTTACACTGCCATAAATGACTAGATTTAACTTTGTGTAAAATGCTGGCCATCTCAACAACATCCAGCTACTCAAGCTTCAGCCTGTCTGCTCAAATCAGCTCATCTGAACTGAGATGCATTAGGCTATAGATCCACATCAAAAGGCTTTAATGTTCCCCAGAAGCTATGTCACGTTAAGACGACTACACATCTTAAAGCAGTAATATGGCCTTCCTACCTCACTTTCAAAACCATACAGCTCACAACCAGCAATGTCGCTTAAAGCTAAAAGAGGCGTGCACTCTCATTTGGTTGTATATATTGTATAAATATGTTCAAGAGGAAGAGATGGCAGTTTGGTCCGGAAAGGAAAGGATGTCTTTTTCCAACTGACTCTCTGTAGTTAAAAGACAGCGCTTGAGATATCTTCACTGATTCTGTGTGCGCTGACAGCAGATGATGAGCAGTCACAGGAAGGTGGCTGCTATCATTTCTCTTTAGGCAGACAAGGCTGAAGCATATTTAATCACAAAATTCACAAGGATCTTGCTGCCAGCAGAGGCAAAAAAAAAGCTCACTCTCACAAGACAGGTTGGCGCAACGAAGGCACATCGCCTTTCCTATTCACCATCCTTTTATTTGTCGTTCCACCCACCTGAGGCTAAGGGAAAGACGAGTTGCTGACTGACTGACTAAAAGCAAAAGACCAACAGCATTTTAATTTTTTTTCCCAGACCTAGTGTCGCACATTAACATTCGCTAAAGACAAGGATTTTGGGATGTTCTGTTTACTTTGGGTCATCCAGAGAACAAAGTATTTGCCGGAGATGCTTGAAGATTTCAATCAAAACATTAGACCTGTCCTGTCCTGACTGCATTATGTTTCAGTTCAAATCCTTTAAAAAAAAAAAGGAAAATATTACAGGATGCATGCTGTTCTTGCAACATTAAGATTAAAATATCGTCTGCTACAGTGATGCTGAACATGTCCAACCAAGTGTTGTGCCAAGTCTGCATGGTACCAAGCACCATTAACGTTCTGTTTTTTATTTAGTACAATAACAGCTGCTCTAATGGCCTGCTTTACTGTTCAGATATATCTGGTATTAATTTGTTGGATGCTTTTTTATTTTCTCTCGAGAATTCAAAAGTCCAAAATTTGCTCCACTGTGCTGTAGTTGTAATTTATCTAGACATTTTTAGGTCATCTTTGTAAGGACAGGAAATAAATTCAAATGGTTGTAGCTACACTTAGTATCGCAGGGATTTAATTATCTAACCCAAATCTATTTCAACAGATCTGTTCTGATATTATAGCATTTAAGCTAGTCAAACCTGTCTAAATAGCTCCGATTTCCTTTGATAAATTACCGACTAGGTTTAAACCTTGATGACCAATAATAACGACAATGACAACTGGCAACATATCTAATTGGAGTAGCCAGTTCAGCTTGCTGCGTCTGCATGAAGAGAGACAATACCCACCACCTACTTCCCCCTGCTCGTCCTCCTGTAGCAGACACCGCAGAAAGAAAGAAAGAAAGAAAGTACGGAAGCCCTAAACGGCCATGCATTCATATATTTTATTTCTCCATTTTCCCGAGATAATGGGATAATTTCCTCGAGATCTCGAGATAACGTAACTTTGTTTTCCCGTGATAACGAGTTAATTAATTTGAGATCTTGAGAAAACAAAACGATAGTGCAGTATATTAAATCATTGCAGGAAACATCATTCAGTGTAACAATGTCAGAGGAGCATATCGATCACCGCGTCACATATCTTTTCAATCAAGGTCTGACACAGGCTGAAATAGCATTATGCCTTGCTATAAGTTAATATACATATTAATGTGCGTAATCTCAGAAGACGATTAGCCAGGCTTCAGCTACATTGGCGGCGCAATCTAAGTGAGCCTGATGTGGTCGCTGTAGCATCCCCAGCTGAATGATGGTCAGACTCTCTAACTGATGGTGTTTATTACAGGAACCTTGTACACTCGAACACAACTTCGGACCACCGTAAGAGCTTGTACCCTTTATCAGCCAGACGCTAAGTAAATCATTTTCATCACGTTCAGCAAAAATCATGCAGGCAGACTTCAACACGCAGACTCACACGGGTCACAGCGAGATGCTTTCAAAATAAAAGTCTTGCATTTAGCGTCTAATATAATTAATTAAATAATAACCTGGCTTCAAAGAATATCAGTAAACTAAATGAAAACAAGATGTTCTTATAAACAATTATCACATTAAAGGCCATTTACAGTCGTTACACTAACTGACTCACTCACTCACACACACGCGCGCATGGGCAACGCGCGCGCACACACACACACACACACACACACACACACACACAACAAGTGACATGTGACTGTGTAGT